>BOPN01001931.1:160557-163057 GCA_017312705.2 Penaeus japonicus
GCACTCTTTATTCTCCCGCGTTCCCTTTTCACTCTCGTTTACCGTATCTCCGGCCACGTACTCTTCAACCATCTTGCTCTTTTGGTTCGCCACTTACTCTTACCTCTTTCTCTCTCTCTCTTCTCCCACTTTTCTTCTCTCTTGTCCCTCTCTCTCTCTCTCTCTCTCTCTCTCTCTCTCTCTCTCTCTCTCTCTCTCTCTCTCTCTCTCTCTCTCTCTCTCTCTCTCTTTCTTTTTTCTCTCTCTTCTCCCACTTTCCTTCTCTCTTGTCCCTTTCTCTCTCTCTCTCTCTCTCTCTCTCTCTCTCTCTCTCTCTCTCTCTCTCTCTCTCTCTCTCTCTCTCTCTCTTTCCCTCTCTCTCTCTCTTTCTCCCTCCCTCCCTCTCTCCTTCTCTCTCTCTCATTCATGCAGACTCCAATTAAGCACACAAACACACCAACACAGACAAACAAATACACATTTGACCAAACATAACAAAACATTCAACAAACTTTTCCCCTCACATTGATATAAGTCCATCGGAATGATATCAATGCCCAAAGCCCGTCAGATATAAAACCCAAAAACCTCTGTACTTGAGGTTGAAATGTACACTTCCATCGTTTAAAAGCTCTCATTAATAGTACATGAGGGATTGAAGTACCTTGTTAGACTGTTATGTTTTCACAGCAAATAGACGATGTGTATTTTGTTATCTGTCTGTCTTTGTGTAATTAAACCCTACCCTGAAATTATCGTTACAAACGTATCAACCCCCCTCCCTCTCCCCTAACCCACCCACCCACCCACCCACCTCTAATTAAGAAGGAAAAGCAGACACAAAGCGATTAACGCGGAGTACGGGGTGCAAACTGATCAGGGTGGGTTCTTCCTTGTTTGTATTGTATGCTATTCACTAAGTATTCCCGTGTTAGTTGTTTACCTCATTAGTCTCAGGAACGTGGCCGAAGAATGGGGTTATTTGTTTATTTGTGAACCATTCTATTGCTATCATTGCATGCAGGTTTTATATATTTTATATACCGGAGACCACGTGGGTGTACATACGCCTGTCTGTCTGTCTGTACGAATATAAGGGGCGATGCGTCGTGCTTTTGGGTGGGCGTGCGTGTGCGTGCGTGCGTACGTGCGTGCGTGCGTGAGAGATCTAGAAGCCGAAGGGAACTTGGTTCCGGAATAGGATTAGCCTAATTCCATGAACGGAGGGAAATTGGCTTTATTTGGCAACTATGGCGAATGTGAGGGAGCCGTCAGGACCCAGCGCTGGCAACTGTACGGGGACGAAGCGGTAAACATGTAGGGAACCCTTACCGTTCCTAACCATTGGGTGACGTAAATGCCAACCCGACGGAAGGAAAGCTTAAAGTGAACAGGAATCTAATAGAGGGTATCTTTATATACAAGTCAGAAAATGGTAAAATTACATTTCAGCAGAATGAAAGGATCTCGGTGAATTTGAAATTGTTTACGCTTGCTCATATAAAATGGCTGTCTGTCACATAAATAAGTATTAAAGACTTGTTGCTTTGAAAGGTGAGTTTCAAAGATCTAATCATTCATGCATAAATATATTCAACAGAAAGCTTCGCGAATATTTGTCCAGTTTGAATAGCAAATCTATCATGTTTCTTTTTACGGTAAATTTAATGCCAGGAGAGTGTTTGTGTGTGTGCGTGTATGTGTACGTTTTGTGTATGTACGAGTGCGAGTGCGTATGTTAGTACATCTATCTGTGCACGGGGTTGTGTGTGTGCGTGCAACAGTCCCAAAGCATCTGCACATTCGTAATCAGCTTAACCACACGCCCATAACACCGAACATCCATAAATACATTCTATTCGTGGTCAGTCTTTGTCTCCTCCCCCCCCATCCCCCGCCCCCCCGCCCACCCGCCCCACAATCTCCCTACCTCTAAGCCAATTAGGTTTGTCTTGCCTCTGAGCAGACAAAAGCATCTCTTCAAAGGCAGGGAATGGTCGCGGGGGGGAGTGAATAGGGGAGGGGAGGGGACGGGAGTGGGGGAGGGGGTGGGGGGCTTTTAAGGAATGTGTGAGGAGGATCCAGGAATCGATATGATGATCTTAAGGAGAAAGGACTGCGTATTTAACCTGAGTGTGTGGGTGTGGGTGTAGGTGTGTGTGGATGTGTGAGGTGTGGGTGTGTGTGTGTGTGTGTGTGTGTGTGTGTGTGTGTGTGTGTGTGTGTGTGTGCGTACGTGTGTGTGTGTCCGTGTGCGTGCGAGTATGCGCGTGTGAGTAAGATTCTCTTTCAATAAGTCTACACGAATTTAAATATGAAACTCGCATCCAAATAAGAACATATTTCCAAAATGAATAAAGAAAAAAATACCACTCTTTTCTCACGTGACTTAACAACCGCTTACACATGCTTACACCTCACTTCATTC
Organism: Penaeus japonicus; assembly: GCA_017312705.2. Lineage (NCBI taxonomy): Eukaryota > Metazoa > Arthropoda > Malacostraca > Decapoda > Penaeidae > Penaeus > Penaeus japonicus. The sequence continues at coordinate 162,965 of BOPN01001931.1, forward strand.
AAGGAAGTCACGCTCACCTCCTCCCCGGGTGTCTTATATATACACAGACATCTCACTTGGTCATTTGACATGACAGCTACGAGAGTGTGTGTG
>BOPN01001931.1:175557-180557 GCA_017312705.2 Penaeus japonicus
GAGAGAGAGAGAGAGAGAGAGAGAGAGAGAGAAAGAGAAAGAGAAAGAGAAAGAGAAAGAGAGAGAGAGAGAGAAAGAAAGAGAGAGGAAATAGATAGAGAGAGAAAAAAAAAGAAAGAGAGAAAGTGAAAGACAATAGAAAGATGTTCTCACGATCACCCCCTCCCACCCCCCCACCGAACCACCCCACCCCCCAAAAAATGCACAAAACCCCAAAGGACATTCCCTAATTAGTGCCAAATCTCCCATTATCGCTATAACTCTCAGGGAAAAGGAGAATAATCACGTCGAAATTGAAACAAAGACATGGCACCTCGAGATAAAAAAGACAAAAAAAAAAACAAAAAAAAAAAAAAATAAAAAATAAAAATAAGAAAGAAAAACGAGAAAAAAAGAAGAAGAAGAAGAAAAAAAAGAAGACACATCCGACTGCCACAAGTTGAAACGGGTTCGACTTCTTCAAAATCTCTCCGTTTCCATTATCACGTTCTTTCACGTTATTCTCTTAAAAATTATCGCAAACACACAAAGTTTTCAATGGTCTCAGGAATTCATTACACAAGTTTTCAAAAGTCTTGGGCAATTTCTTTCCTTCCTTGTGGAAAAAGTTGGTTTTCTTTTTTCTTCCCTCCCTCCTTTTTTTTTGCGTTATTTCTGTTTCTTTCTTCCTTTCTTTCTTATTTTGACAACTGCGGTGAGTAAGAAGATACGCTTTTGTAAAGACGGAAGAGGGACTCTTCGCAGACAACGATTGTCTTTTGTTCACTAAATGCTTTTCTTTGAATTACTTTTTATTCGGATTTGAATATTCATCTTCGTTGTGTATACCTTAATTATTATTCACACTAGCCCTCACATACAAACGAACAAACAAACAAACAACACACACACACAAACACACACACACACAAACACACACACAAACAAACAAACACACACAAACATATAAATATAAATACATTGACAAGCCAACCCTTTCTCTCTTCATGCATTTATTCATCCATCCCTATTATCATTCTACATACAATAGACTATTCTATTTGTCTCTATCAAAAACTAAATAAATAAATAACTTGATCTACCTTATAAAATACCGACAACACTGGTCATGAGGTGATTGGCTTGATGTTCGCTCATGTGACTCCCATGACTGTTTACAGACTAACATTAGATAGCTTTCATGCCTGCATCGCTCTCTGACCTTGCATGACGTCTGGCTGATAGTCAGGTTGCTCCTTTGCAAGATGAATGAATGAGCGTTTAAATATGTGTATGTACGACTTGTACGTGTGTGTTTGTTTGTTTGTTTGTGTTTGTGTTTGTGTTTGTGTGTGGGTGTTTGTTTGTTTGTGTGTGTGTTTGTTTGTGTGTGTATGTGTATGTGTATGTGTATGTGTATGTGTATGTGTGTGTGTGTGTGTGTGAATGTGTGTGAATGCATATATATGTGCGCGTACTTAGGCTTATACGTGTACGTGTACCTGTACATGTACAACACAGAAAGAGGAAGAGAGGCAGTGAGAGAAGAAGAGGAGACGAACGAGAGACCCAAAACTCCCCCCCGTATTTGAACAGCCGCTCTCCCTTTACTTATTCAATAATTTGGAAATCGTCCGAGGATACAGATTACAACCTAATTTCCTTGAAAAAAAAAAAAAAAAAAAAAAAAAAACTTCTGATTTCCTTCCAAATCTGTTTCAAAGTTTTCAAGTAGAGCACTCTTAGGATTCAGCTCTACACGTACTCTCACTAATGTTGTTGTTTCTGTTTTTGTTTTTGCTACTACTGCTACTGTTGTTGTTTTTGCTGCTATTGTTGGTGCTGTTGTCAATCCAGCTATTATTCGCTTCGGCTGTGATTGTTGTTGTTGTTGTTGTTGTTACCGTCAGCAAACGTCAGGTATCGAGACTAAAATACAAATGTTTTTTTCGACGTTTTCTGCTTGTTTGTGGCTTGTTTGGTGGTGGTGCTATGCTCCAGCGCTTGGTGGTAAAAACGGAGCTATGAATAATGCAGAAAGAATATCAAATAAAAGTATATCCAGGGGCATTTCATTTACAGTTTGTTCGACAGTATGTGATCTCATTCCATCTCTCTCTCTCTCTCTCTCTCTCAATTTCTCTCTCCTTTAATCTCTCTCTTCTTCCAGACTCAAGCATTTTCTCTCTCAATCTTCATCTTCATCTTCATCTCCCTCTCCTTCTCTTTCCCCCTCTCCCTCTCCTTTTCCCTCTCCCTCTCTCTCCCCCTCCCCCTTCCCCCTCCCCCTTCCCCCTTCCCCCTCTCCTTTTCCCTCTCCCTCTCCCTCTCCTGCTCCTTTTCCTTCTCCCTTTCCCTTTCCTTCACCTCTTCCTCTTCCTCTTCCTTCTTTCCCTCTCCTTCCCATGCTTCTTCCCCCTCTCCAACTCTCCCTCAGTCACAAGAGAGCTGTAAAGTATGCTGTCTTGGTTGTTTTATACGTTGCCTGCCAATGTTATATCCCCGAAGACATCATTTGCATACCAAGGATAAATACACGGACGAGAGCTACCAACGTTACTATATTCTACTCCTTTGAAATTCATGAAAAACATGTTGTATAATGTTGTTGTTGTTTTTTAATTGTGTATCAACAGCATATATCTGTTTTCGATGGATTTATCATTAGCATACTTAATTAACGTGGATATACTGACAATCATTTTAGTATCATTATATTCGGAAGGAAATACTATAGTACCACATACACACACACACACACACACACACACACACACACACACACTTAGTGAAGGAGGGAGGGAAAGGGAGATAGAGAAAAAGAAAAAGAGAATGGCCGAGGGGGTTGTGTTATGCAATCAGCCACGCGTCTGTGCCTGTGTGTAAATCACTACTAAAAATAGCCTTAGCAGGACAATACAAATGATATAATAGAATTACATAAAACAGATAACTTAATACCCAATAGTTCATTCTCTCTCTCTCTCTGACCTTTTCCCTTCCATCCGTCTCCCCTCTTGCCATTGCAATATCTTGGTGTCTCCCTCTCTCTCCTCTTCCAATATCTTCGTTGGGGATGTGTGTACGAGTCAATGAGTTGAGGAAGGGAGTGAATGAGGGAGTGAATGAGGGAGTGAGTGAGAGATTGGGTGAGTGGTCTAGCCTGTGAGTGAGGGAGTGAGAGGAGGAGGTAGGGAGGGAGGGAGGGAGGGGGAGGATGTAGGAGGGAGGGAGGGAGGGAGGGGGTAGGAGGGAGGGAGGGAGGTAGGGAGAGAGGGAGGGAAGTAGATGATGAGGGAAGGAGTGAGCAAGTTGATTATGAGAGCTGTGTGTGTTTATACGCAAATACACACACACACACATATACACACACACACACACACATACACATACACACACAGACACACACACCCACACACACACACATAAACTGCGATGATCGTCATCCAATAGATAATTCTGCATTTGCATTGGTAACTTAGACTCCCGCTGCGACTTCAAATACATCGCAGACGGAATTATAACTTCAAGTTATCACCTTCCTTGAAGACAGAACCAAGTAAACCTTCTTTGGTGCAGCGAAACCCAAGAAAGGGGGGGAGGGGGAGGGGGAGAGGGGGAAGAAGGAGGGCGAGAGAATGAAAAAAAATATATATCTCACATGCAAATTCCCCCACGTTGATTGCCTTGTCTCATAGGAACATAAGCTGATTCAGGCAATCAGCGGTGGTTGGTGAAAAAAAAAGAAAGAAAAAAAAAAAGAAAGAAAAAAAGAAGAAAGACAGTTCGCCCAAGACTTGCAAATTTCAAAGCTGAAAGCGAGCCTAATACAACATCCGAGGATTATCAACCCGCCGTTTGAAAGCAAGATGAATATGATATGATTGCAAGACGTGATATATGAGACACACTCTGAATTCGCCTTTTCTCCCCGTCTCTACTGCTCCCCCTCCCCCCTTCCCCTCCTTCCTCTCTCTCTCTTTCATCTTCCCTTCATCTGCCTCTCCCTCTTCTCCCCCCCACCCACCACCCATTCCTCTCTCCTCTTTACTTCACCTTCCCTACTCTCTCTCTTTCTCTCTCTCTCTCTCTCTCTCTCTCTCTCTCTCTCTCCTCTCTCTCTCTTTCTCTCCTCTCTCTCCATTTTCCTTTTTTTCTCTCTCTCATTTCTCTCCCTTCCTTTCTCCCCCTTTCCCTCTCTCCTATCACCCTTGCATCCTCCTCCCTCTCTTCTATCTCTCCTTCCTCCCCTTCCCTCTTCCATCTCTGTTATCTTTTCCTCTCCCCTCTCCCCTCTCCCTCATCACCCTTGCCTCTTCCTTCCTTCTCTCCCATCTCCCTATCTCCTCCCCTCTCTCTCCCATCTCTTCTCTCCTCCCCTATCTATCCCACCTCCCCTCCCCTCCCCTCCCCTCTATTCTCCCCTATCTCCCCACCTTCCCTTACGAGCGAGGGAATGAAAGAGACTGATAAAGGGGCGGACGAGAAAATATGAAAAGAATAAAGAGTGGATGGCAGGCTTGATTTCAAAGAGGAATATATTCTCAAGTTTTTATGCATCAAGACACCTTAATACGTAAACACGCCCTCGCATCGCAGGAAATGTAAATGAATAACATGAAAATAAATGAATGAATTATGCAGGTCTTAATGGTGGTGGATGTGGGTGTGGTGGTGAGGGATATATTGGTGGTGGTGGTGGTGGTGGTGATGGTGCAGGGGATAATGGTGATGATGATGATGATGATGGTGATGAGGATGATGATGATGATAATGAGGGTGGTGATGGTGATGATGATGATGATGGTGATGATGATGATTCATAATTTCCATCTACGGATTTCTTAAAGTAGAACTTAGGATTCAGAATAATGGATTTAAAGCCTCAGATTTATGTTGCAAGAATTATAATTGCAGATGACACTGTTTGAAGACATTGAGCCTTAAATTCATTTCTGCAATTCATCTTTCTCTCTCTCTCTCTCTCTCTCTCTCTCTCTCTCTCTCTCTCTCTCTCTCTC
>BOPN01001931.1:195557-198057 GCA_017312705.2 Penaeus japonicus
AAATAAAAATAAAAATAGAGCAGAAGATGAGACATAACAAAAAAAAAAGAAAAATAAAGATAATGAATGAAAAAAGTAAAAAAAAAAAATATATGTATATTCAATTCAGAGAAGCAAGAATGAGGAATGAGTATAATAAAAATAACAAAACCAGGAATGGCAACAATTATGAAGAACAATTTTAATTAATCAAGGGTCTTAATAACACTGGTACAACTATCAACAATAACGATGAGGATAATAATAATAACAATAATAGTACTAAGCATTTGTGATAAAACAAAATGAAAAATATCGCTAAGCAGTGAAAACCATAAGGCCCTTTTTTTTCTTCTTCTTTTTTTCTTTTCTTTTTTTTTTTCTTTTTGTAATATCCGATCTCTCCCCCTCTACATAGATTACCAAGGAACAGCGTGTGCAAAAATCGGTTAAGCTTTACACACTTTAATCTTTTCCTCTTCTTTTTCTTCTGTTTTCCTTTTTTACATCTATCTTTTTTTTTTACTGATGTTCCCTTTACCCCTTTTTCTTCTTCCTTTTTTTTAAGAGGGGTTTGTGGGGTTCCAGAGGGGAGAAAAAGGACACTCCCATTAAGGAAAGTTTTACATCCGAAGAATATTTCGTTACTGATATATATTTTTTTTTCTTTTTTTTCTTTTTCTTTTTTTGGGGGAGGTCCTGTCTTTTCATCTTCTACAGGTATTCTATGGTCATTTTGATAATTGCTTCATCAAAACCACACGTCCACATTATCCCATTCAAACTGGATTCAACTGTCATTTATAGATTAAATTCACAACAGAAGAGATATGAAAAAAAAAAAAAAAACGAAAATTATATGAATTTTATCATTTGATTGTGTGAACAAAGGCCATCATTCATTTTATTCAATAGGCTTTGTACAATAACACCAAAAGACGGCTGAACAGCAGGTTTAATTAGACGATTACATGATACGGTTATATGATTTAATTGTTGGTAATAATTGTCACTGCTGACCATTCACATCAATAACTGATGTGCGACATGCATATGCACTTTTGGCATTTCTCTCTGTTTGTTTGTTTGTGTATGAGTGAGTAACTGTGTGAATGAGTGACTATGTGAGTGAGTGAGTGAGTGAGTGAGTGAGTGAGTGAGTGAGTGAGTGAGTGAGTGAGTGAGTGAGTGAAAGTGGGTGGGTGGGTGGGTGAGTGAGTGAGTGAGTGAGTGAGCAAGCGAGCGAGCGATCGACTGAACGTGTAAGAGAGTGAATGAATGAGTGAGCGAGTGAGTGAGTGAGTGACCGAGCGAGTGAGTAAGAGAGAGAATGAGTGAATGAGCGAGTGAGTAATACAACAACCTCGAACGTGCAATTATCCCCTTACCTTCAACATCATTGATCGATCCAATACTTTCTCCGCAGCTAATTGCCCCCCTGCATAATAATCATCGAAAACAATTGAAGCAGTTGATCGTAATAATAACCTCGATGCTATAATACTCTCACTCCCCCTCCTTCCCTTCCTCCCCCCTCCCCTCTAACGTCTCTCTACCCCCTCACCCTCCTTCCCTTCCCCCCCCTCTAACGTCTCTCTACCCCCTCCCCCTCACCCCTTCCCCTCCCCTTCCCTTTCCTCCCACCACTCGGCTCAAAGGATTCAAACCTCAAATATCTAATCACCATAAAATTCAATAACTGCTCTTAAACAATCGTAAACCATCATAATTGTTATTAAACTGCCAATTGGCTCGGAGTAAATAAAGCGCCAAAGCAGTACTCTGAACAAGGGGTTCTCTCTAGCCGCAACTAATGTTTTGGAAATCTTTTTCTTTTTCCTTTTTTTTTGAGGGTTTTGCCTTTGCGATCCCACCCTACAATTTCTCTCTTCTAAGTGTCAGACCTAACGGTTCGAAAACACCAAGGCTTAGTTAGGAGATGGAGGAGGAGGGAGGAGGGGAGGGGGCGGCGCGAGCGGGGGCGAGCGGCTTGTAAGGAATTTATAAGCTCGCCTATGAGATCGAACCTCGGCTACTGAAATTTGACCATTTCCCAAAGAACGGATTTTTCTTTTTCTTTCTTACCTTTTTTTTATTTTTTATTTTTATTTTGGATAATATGATGATTTAAATTGTCTTTGAAATCGACTTCCGTATCCCCAACTCCATCCCCCACCCCACCATCCACCCCTTACCCTTCCCCCTATGGGCCGACCTTTCCCATCGCGTCCCTTCGTTTCTCACCGCGGCGAATCGGCACTCCTTTCCCGACGTCCCTTTTCCGGCCCGACGACGCCTGTGCGCGAGAAAAAAAGGACGAAAGCACTTTATCCGACGAGCCTGAATCCTAGAGGGATTTATTATCTCATGAGGATGTATAAATAAAGCCTTAAATGGGGGAAAAAGAGGTCATTCAGAATCCGTGAATGATAGGCCGAGCGGGGGGGGGGGGGTCATCGTCTCATTCACCTGAGAGATTTGTTATTAAAAGAAAAAAAAGGCGTCGTATTTTGCGCAAATA
>BOPN01001931.1:210557-213057 GCA_017312705.2 Penaeus japonicus
CTCCTTTCTCTCCCTCCTTTCTAAATCCTTCCCCCCCTCTCCCTCCTGTCTCTCCTTTCCCGTCTCTCTCCCGTCTTTAATCTTTTCCCCTCTTTAGCCCCTTCCTCTCCATTCCTTTCCATCTTTCTCAACATCCTTTCACTCCCTCCCTCCCAATTACCTTCCCGCCTTTCTCCACACACCTCCACTCTTTCCCTTTCAATTCAGCTTTATTTCTTCTCAGCGCACCTTCCCTCCCTCCTTCCTTCCTTCCTTTCTCTATATCCCTTCCCTCCTTCCTTCATATCCCTTTCCTTCTTCATCCCTTCTTTCTCTACATCTGTTTCATCTTTCCCTCCTTTATATAATTTCCCTCCTTCACCCAGCCTTTCTGTGTATCCCTTCCCTCCTTTATATTTCTTCCCTCCTCCATCCCTCCTTTCTCTGTATCCCTTAAGGTATTGAGGGAGCTCCCGGATGCTGTTCCTTCTTTAAGCAGATGTATTCCGCCAGTTTCTTCCATTACCCCTTGATCTGTTGCTTAACTATGTATCTATTTTTACTTTCCCTCTCTTTCTTTCCCTCTCGCTTTCCTCCAATACCCCTGGATCTGTTGCTTAACTATGTGTCTTTTCTTTTTCTCTCTATCTCTCTCTCTCTCTTCCTATGTCGTCCGATCTTTCTTTCTTTCTTCCTGCCGCGTTTCCTTTAAACATTCACATCCAGCCCTTGTCAGTGGGAGTGAAGGATTAACTTTTCCCCCTCTCCTTGCCCCCCCCCCCCCCTTTCGTCTGTATATTTCTGGAGACGAGTGTAATTCTTCACACTTGTTTACATTGCCTTCTGTTGTTGTTTTTTGCTATTTTATTTTTTGTTGCACCATTTCAAACCTTTTTAATTCCAATTTCTTTGCCATTTCATTTTTGAAGCAAGTTTCCAATATATATTTTTACTTCTTTCTTTTTTCTACTACGCGACACATATTTTTGCTTCCAGAAGTTTCGTTTTCTTTCGAAGTCTCCAACTTCCTTTAACCCTGAAGATTGTCTCGCTGAGGTTAATGACATCCCATTTAATGCCTGGTAGCCTCATTTTCGTTCTTAATTCACGTGTCTTCGTTATTACCTTCTGTTTTTGCTGTACTTTTACCTTCTCTACTGTTTCCCTATTATACCCTTCATTTCCCCTCCTCTCCTCTACCCGATCCTTCGTTTTTATCCCCTTCCCCTACCCTTCCGTCCCCTACTCTCTCCTCTCCTCTCCTCCCTTCTCTTTTTCTCCCCTCCCCTCCCCTCTCTTTCGCTCCAGTCCCCTCCGCTCCCCTTCCTTCCTCTCCTCTTCTATATAACCTCTCCTCTCCTCTCTTTTTCTCCCCTCCCCTCACCTTCGCTCCAGTCCCCTCCTCTCCCTTTCCTCCCTCTCCTCTCCTCTCTTTTTCTCCCCTCCCCTCACTTTCGCTCCCCTCCCCTCCCCAAACTTTCGCTCCAGTTCCCTCCGTTCCCCTTCCTTTCTTCCTCTCCCCTTCTACATAACCTCTCCTTTCCTCTCCTCCCCTCCCTTACTCTCCCTTCTCCCCCCCCTCCCCCTCCCTTCTTACCGAGACGACCTGACCACCACCCCTTGAAAAACAACAACTGCAGACGAAGGAAAGAAAAACAACAACAACAACAACAAAAACAAACACAGCAATAAACAAATTCCACCAAATCACCTCCACTACGAACGAAAAACAGCAACAAGAGGAAGAAACAAAACAAAACAAAAAAACAAAACAAAAAAAAAGAAAGGAAAAAAATATATAATCTACTTGAACGCAAAGCGAAAACAAGAGGAGAGGGAAGTGAGTAGCGTCTCCACCGCACAAACACTTTGATCAATGCCACGATTGCAAATGCTATCACAGGCTAAGTATATCGAGGAAGTAAAAAAAAAAAGGAAGGAACAAGGAGGAAAGGGGAAGAAAATACAAGAATAAAAAAAAAAGACAAGAAGACCGGGGAGAAGAGGAGGGGAGGAGGAGAGGGAGAAGATGAGGGGAGGAGGAGAGGGAGAAGATGAGGGGAGGGGGAGGGGGATGAAGATGAGGGGAGGGGGAGGGGGATGAAGATGAGGGGAGGGGGAGGGGGAGAAGATGAGGGGAAGGGGAGGAGGAAAAGGGTGAAGAAAAGGATGGAAGGCGACAAGAGGAGGAACACAAGCAGAATCAAAAACAATGTTGAAGAAGCAAAAAGAAGACAAATGGGAGGATGAGGAAATGGCACAAATATGAATGAGCAACTTGAATTACAAAAAATACAGATTAATGTACATACTGTATACTGTACTCGGAGAAGTATCACCCCCCCCCCCCCACACACACACACACAGGATTATATACATTATATACAATGTGTGTGTTTGTGTGTTTATTTGTTTGTTTGTTTGTTTGTGTGCGCATATATTAATATACACATAAACAAACGTGTATATATAGATAGATAGATAGATAGATAGATATAGATATAGATATATATACACACAC
>BOPN01001931.1:228057-230557 GCA_017312705.2 Penaeus japonicus
CTTCGAGAAATACGGGCCAGCCATCCTTCATGCGTCCCTCTAGCGGTAATGAGGGAAATAGCCAATTAACACAGAGCATCATCACCTGAGGTTGAAAACTAAGGAGATGGGGATGAATTATCGTCTCGCACACACACGCTTTAGGGTTGTTTGAACTGGCTGCTTGCTTATTTATGTGCTTGCTTAGTTATGTGCTTGCTTATTTATGTGCTTGCTTAGTTATGTGCTTGCTTATTTATGTGCTTGCTTATTTATGTGCTTGCTTAGTTATGTGCTTGCTTAATTATGTGCTTGCTTATTTATGTGCTTGCTTATCTATATGCTTGCTTGCTTAGTTATGGTGATGGATTCTGGGATTCCTTTAAGTCGTTTGTTTTGGATATGGTTTGTGTTAAATAGGATAATGATTATGATAGTACTACAATAATTTTGATTATGATCATTATGGTAATTAAAGTGATATGAATAATTTGGTTAAAATATTATTGCCTTCGACAAAAAATAAGTTTTAAAAATTAGACTCTAGCATGTAGTCCTATTTTAAGCTCTGGTAGTTATTAACTAGACTGCGTGGTAATTAGAATCATGAGAAATATACATACATATATATCTAGATAAAAGATTACTAACTTCTGAAGCCATTTTCCCTAAGATCATGTTGCAGAAACTCATCAACAACCTGAGGAAATTTTTACGAAAGAAATATATTGAGGCAAGAGTAAGGGACAAGTTTTAAGTTGAGAGGAAACCCATTATTTACAAATTGAAGTAAAATCTATAAGCGTGAGTAAGTATTTTAGGTGTCAGATGAGTTATCATATGCGTGTGTGTGTGTGTGTGTGTGTGTGTGTGTGTGTGTGTGTGTGTGTGTGTGTGTGTGTGTGTGTGTGTGTGTGTGTGTGTGTGTGTGTGTTTGCGTGTCAGGGTCACTCATGTAGATGCGTATATAATCAAATTATGTAGAAATTTGCGTATTGAAGACTTCCTCCCCTCTTTTCATCACCCTCCCCTCCGCCCACTCACAACTCCGCCACCCTTTCACCCTTACTTATTTAGGCGAGCCTTCCCTTCTCTCCCCTCCCTTTCTCCTGCCCTGCCCTCCCCTCGTCTCCCCTCCCCACCCTTCCCCTCCTCTCTCCTTGGTTCCCGTCCCCACCCTTCCCCTCCCTTCTCCTCCCGTCCCCTCCCTTCTCCTCGCCTCCCCTCCCCTCCCTTCCCCTCGCCTTCCGTCCCCTCACCCCACGCGCGCCGCCCTTGCTCTCTCTCCCCTCTCTCCCTAATAGTTTGACGATGACACTTTCATTCTGGGCGATTTGTCTCGGCGAGCGGTTACCCTCTTTATGACATTGTGATAAATTTCCTGCATAATTCTACGGAAAGCACTGAAGGCTGGCAAAAGGGGAGTCATTTGCGCCTGCTTGTTTGTGTGTTTCTTTGTTTGTTCGTAATTGTTTTCTAGTGATTGTCATTCGTTCTTGAACGAAATGCTTCAGCCACTCTCTGCCTGTTTTGTCTGTATATTTACGATTTTTAGCTCGGTATTTCTCTGAATATTCCAGTTTACGGTTCGTTTTCGAAATTCATAAAATCTGAGAAAATGGATGTCTCCTTTTCTTTTTTTGTGTGTGTGTGTTGTGTGTATGTGTGCGTGAGTGTGTTTGTTTTATCAGTCTAATCCTGTGATTTATTGTCTACAAAATCTTATATAAAAGTTACCTGAATCTGTTTGTCTCTGTCAGTCAGACTGTCTGACTACACCCCCCCTTCTCTCTCTCTCTCTCTCTCTCTCTCTCTCTCTCTCTCATTCTCAATCTCAATCTCACTCTCCCTCTCCCTCTCCCTCTCACTTCCCTTTCCTTCCTCTCCATAAAGCGACCTATCTCTCTCAGTCTTAAATCTTGTGACAATCATAATATGAACGAAAGTTGGTAGTTTTCTTATTGACAGGTGTCACTGAGCGGATGTGTCGCACACTCTTTCACTCTTTCTGTTCGTCTATCTGTCTCTGTCTGTCTGTCTTTGTCTTTCTGTCTATCTGTCTGTCTGTCTGTCAGTCAGTCAGTCAGTCAGTCAGTCAGTCAGTCAGTCAGTCAGTCAGTCTCAGTCTGTCTCTCTCTCTCTCTCTCTCTCTCTCTCTCTCTCTCTCTCTCTCTCTCTCTCTCTCTCTCTCTCTCTCTCTCTCTCTCTCTCTCTCTCTCTCTATCTGACATGTGTATGGAAACTCATGCATGTGTATCTCCCTCTCCCTCTCCCTCTCCCTCTCCCTCTCCCTCTCCCTCTCCCTCCCTCCCTCTCTCCCTCCATCCCCCTCCCTCCCTCTCTCTTTCTCTCAAAATAAAGATTTATATGAATAAATAAACAATGCAATTCAATCTCCCTTTTAAATATAAATAGAGAATACATACCAAGGGCTTTCCGAATTTAAGTATGTGTGAGCTCAAACATGATGATTTCATAAGCCCCTCATTTACATTTCATTATCGAATATAAATGAACTTGA
>BOPN01001931.1:235557-238057 GCA_017312705.2 Penaeus japonicus
ATATGCCTATTCATGGCTCACACAACACGGGAGGATAATTGCGTGCGAGAGCGTCAATACAAGGTAACGCTCGGAATTCTTTTCCTTTCGAAGTAGCTGGGATTCGGTGGAGGATGATGACAAGGACGACGAAAAAAACATGCGGGTTGTTTTGAATCGTTTTTCTCTTCCTTGCTTTTGGTTCGTGAAGAGGGAGGGTGCGGATAAATATTTTTCTTTTTTTTTCCTCTCTTTCTCTTTCTCTCTTTCTTTCTTTCTTCTTCTGATTCTTCTTCGTTTTGTTTTCCGCTATTTCGTCTCGTAGTGAAATGCGCCCGAGAGGTAATTAAAATGCGAGTCACAGCAATTGTGGTAATTATGACGACGACGGGAACTTATTAAGACTCTCGAGACCTTTGGCAACTCTATTCCCCTCTGTTGTATTGTGCTTAACTTGGAGGGATAGAGGAGGAGGGGAGGAAGGGCGATGACAAGGGGGGAAGAGGGGCAAAGAGGAGGGGGGGGGGGGGGAATTGAAGGGCGGGGCATGGACGGGGGGGAGGAAGGAGGAGAGGAAAGGGAGGAAGGAGGGGAGGGGGCGAGGAGGGAGGAGGAGAACAAATTGAAATGCACAGGTCTTGTCATACCGGTCACGCGGACTCCATTTTGTATAGGCTAATAACGAGTGACGCGGCCGCCCGTCACAATCACTGAAGTGTAACCCATAAGGAATTATTTACCGAGTCGGCCTCACGCTATACAAAAAAAAAAAAAAAAAAAAAAAAAAAAAAAAAAAAAAAAAAAAAAAAAAAAAAAAAAAAAAAAAACGAACGTTGCGACCGGGCCGTAACGCATCATTTACACGCACTGCATTTCCCAAAGAACCTTACTAAACACTCCGAAAAGATACGATACGATACAACAAGAAATTCATAATAATGATACCATCTGATTTTTTTTTTCTTTCTTTCGGAATGAATATACATAATAATGATACGTTCTGATTTTTTTTTCTTTCTTTCTTTCATTCTTTCTTTCGGAATGAATATCTTTCGGAATGAATATAGATGTTCCGTTGACTTAGTCTGCACGATATGACACGAGCCTGGCGTTCCAGATCAGCGAATCTCCGTGGGAAGGGACTGATGGTACCTCGGTAGGCGTCTGTCTGTACCGACACACGCTACCACCAGAAAAGCTGTCACGTCTCACGTAGCTTAGGGCCATCAGCAATTTCGAGATATTCTTACAAAAGAGATACTCAATCATGAAAAGGGTTTTTTTTCTCTCTTTTTCTCTCTCTTTCTATTTCTTTCTCTCTCTCTCTCTCTCTCTCTCTCTCTCTCTCTCTCTCTCTCTTTCTCTCTCTCTCTCTCTCTCTCTCTCTCTCTCTCTCTCTCTCTCTCTCTCACACATACACACACACACACACACACGCACACATATATATATATATATATATATATATATATATATATATATATATATATATATATATATATATGTATATATATATATATATATATATATATATATATATATATATATATATATATATGTATATATATATATATGTGTGTGTGTATATATATATATATATATATATACATATATATGTATATATATATATATATATATATATATATATATATATATATATATATATATGTGTGTGTGTGTGTGTGTGTGTGTGTGTGTGTGTGTATGTATATATATATATATACATATTTATATGTATATATATACATTTATTTATTGTACATATCTATCTCTATCTCTGGTAATAAAAACAACAGTCCTTCGGTACATTCTATGCGTGCTCAAAATTCCCTTTGCTTCCACGATATGCAATGAAAGTGTTTATCCCACAGACGACCGACCGCCTCTCCGGATACTCCGATTCGCCAGAGAAATTCGCAGAAAGAAAAAGACCATCTTCCACCAATATAGAGATCGCACACACGACACATCTCAAATCTAAGTGAGTGACAAGTGACAGCCTCGCGTGCTTTCGTTCGTTCTCTCTATCCTGTCGGTTCTCCTCCTCCTCCTCCGCTAACCTCGCTCCCCGACAGCGACGGAATCAGTGGCTCTCCCCCGCGGCAACGAAGATCACTCTTGGCCTCCGCCCATCGCCGTCGGAACGCGGAACTAAACCTAGTTACCATACGGATGATAAGCAAGATAACAGAGACATCACGGCGGCGGCGACGGGACTAGTCCAGCGCAAGAGATCCCCCCCTCCCCCCCCCCCCCCGCCCCCCCCCCCACCCCCGCCCCCCCAAAGGCCCCCCCCCCCCCCCCCCCCCCCCCCCCCGCTCAAAGCTATTAGTCGCTCGACCCCAAACCATCAGCAAAGGCCCGGCCGCCGCCACCACGCTCGCGGTCTCCACAGCTCCGAGACCCGACCGCCCCTTCCCAAGACCAACCACAGGGGGGGGGGGGGGGGGGGGGGGGGCACACACACTCACGCCGCCAGAGGGAACTGACATCAGTGTCCCCGCCGAAACACTCAAGCTAC
>BOPN01001932.1:5000-7500 GCA_017312705.2 Penaeus japonicus
CAACATAATTACAGAAGGTTATATAGAGATGAATAGGGATGAGTCTTGGATGAAACCTGCCTCTCTAGATTTTTTAAAAATGAACACAACTGCACCTATTTTGTTAAAAACAATATTTGTAAATGGAAATAAAACTATGAACTTCTTATTGAAATTTATATCACATCCTTTTTATAAATCTTTGATGAATATCATACACTAAAAATCTTTCTTCATATCTGAAAAAAAAAAACACAAATTAATGAAAATACTTATAATGATAAAAATTTCTGCTTCATATGCCAAGAGTTATTAATCTAAATCCCAGCTCTATTCAAACTTAATATGACCATTGGGTAATTACCAGAAAAGCAGGTGTAATATTCATTTACCATGTTAACACACTGAATAACCTACCACTAGTTTCCTGCCGTCGGCTAGCATTCTCTTTTGACAATCCTGCCAGGAATGAATCAAAGACAACAACTGCTTCCTTCATTGAGGTTTTCTTATACTCTGCCACAGCTCGTTCTTCTTCTGTCTTTCCTGCATCAAACTGGTTGATTTCTTCCACGAGATGACTGCAAACAAACCATTTCCAATGAACATAATGAGTAAACTAATAGGAAATAAAATATGCATCAAACTTCATTCACATTGTAAAAAAAAAACAAATACTACAATGATAAAACAAAAATATACATGATAACCATATTCCTCCTGTGATCACACTAAAGAAATTTAAAAAAATGATACATCAGAATATGATGATAATAATGAGGACAATGATAATGATGATAATAATATAAGATGATGATGATGATGGTGATAATGATAATATAAATGATGATGATACCATAAATGATGATTATAATGATAATTTATATATGATGATAATATAAATGATGATGATAACAATAATAATGATAATTAGCTGTCATGTCCTATAAAACCCAAAAGACACTTCATCAAACCTCAAATTTGGCACAGTCATGGGGTCAAAAGCATCAGCCTTTAATGGGTCAAAACACACGCAAACCCGGCCTGTCTTGGGGTGGATGCAGAAAGGGGACTTGAGAAGATGGTTAAGTCCTTTGGTTACATGGATATCGAGACGTGGGTACACCAGCTGCAGGATGATCTCTGTCACTAAGTTTGGCTTGATGCCCTTCTTGAAGTCACTCTGCAGGAGGAAAGCTAGTATTAGTGGGCTGAAATTGGGACTAACTGGCTCAAAGAAAAATTGAATCAGTAAGAGCTTAATCCATTCATGCCAGGGCTTATATTAGCATAATGTCACTCTCGCCAGCTAGATAACAAGCTCATGTAGTGAATAAGTGCGAGATTTCTCCCAGTGCGATGATGTGCTACATCTCTATGATTATGTGCATATGTAACATTGTAAAATAAATGTTTTGAGGGAGAAATCATGACATGATAGGATGTCATTCAGAGGGAGCGAAATTTTACTATGACATGATAGGACGTCACCCAGTATGAATGGGTTAATTAATATATGGGAACACATGACTAATGATATGGGAACATAAATAAATTATCATTGTTTATACAATGATGATGTGGATGACTGTAATGACTGCATTGGTGATAACTATGAGGATCTCTTCTTGGGAACTATGACATTTCAACTCAGTAAAAAAAAATTACATTTTATTACATTTTAAAGTAAAACTGAAACTGCCTTCCACAAATAGCCAATATATCTAATCATGCAACTGATGAGCAACTAAACGAATCATTCATCTATTAAACAACTTCATCACATACTACCCACACACCCACCTTATTTATGGCCTTGCTGATCTCTGACTGTATGGTGTTCCAGCGCTGGTGGGAGTTACTACACTGTGACATCACCTTTTCCAGAGATTCTCTCAGCGACTGTTCTGGAATGAGAGCCAGGACTTTGCCCCACTGGTCGGGTGTGCCTAAGAGATCTTGGTCCTCAAGAATCAGCTCTTCAAAGTACTTCTTGGCTATCCCTTCTGCGCGTCTATGAAAGGAGGACCGAGGAAAGTTTGAAGACTGAGTGGCTTTTACTCTGATGGCTGTATTAGCAATGATTTTTATCATTATTGTTGTGAATGATTAAAAAATAAACAACAAAATTGGTCGATTATGTTACACTCAAGAGTAACATCATTTGCAGATGATACAAGAATAAGTACACCCATAGATATACAAGATAATGAAAACAAACTTAAGGAGGATCTACATACCAACTGTAAGTGGGCATATGATAATAATATGAAATTCAATGCAGATAAATTTGAAATCAGAAGATATAGTCCAACTGGAAATTTAAGAGCAAGATCATATTTTGTCGAAGGTGTGAAGATTGAGGAGAAAAAATAGTAAAAGATCTAGGACTCTATATGAGTAATGACATGAGTTTCAGTAACCATATAGAGCAGATTGTCAACAAAGGAAAAGTTGAGTGGATGGGTAATGAGGACTTTTAACACAAGAGACCCAAGAACACCTTTTACCACTATGGAAA
>BOPN01001932.1:12500-15000 GCA_017312705.2 Penaeus japonicus
CTGAGACTCTAAAAGAGTAGTATTAACCATTCTGAGATGGGCTACATTTTAAGATGTTGAGCCTGGGCTGAGCATCTCAAAATGTGTTTTGTTATTTCCTAGACGTATGGATGAAATATGAATCTACATGATATATTATCAAAGTGATTCTAATTAGCATTTGGTATAATAGGTCATTATAACTGAAGAAATAGATAACTTGTAATTTGAACAAAAGGAAAAATGCAGGCACAAAAGTGCAAATGATTTGTCACTCTCACTTGTCTTTCCTAGCTTTTTCATGTTACTGCATAGATACTTGCAAATGAAAATAAATTCAAGGGGGGAAAAAACAGAGAGAGAGAGAGAGAGAGAGAGAGAGAGAGAGAGAGAGAGAGAGAGAGAGAGAGAGAGAGAGAGAGAGAGAGAGAGAGAGAGAGAGAGAGAGAGAGAGAGAGAGAGAGAGAGAGAGAGAGAGAGAGAGAGAGAGAGAGAGAGAGAGAATAAATAAAATAAATAAGAGTGGGTCAACTTAATCAGCAAGCTGATAGAGTAAAGTGTCCCTCATTGGTAAAATCACTTCCATTCCCAAGATTTAACTTATGAAATTCTTGGGTATAAATAGAATCACAGTTATAATCAAAATGTGGCCCTGATTTGAATAGTCATTCTGGAAATGGAAACTATTCTTTTCCCCTCATTATTTGTCATTAACCCTTTCTGGACGAGTGGTACACTACTGTACCACGCATTCTGGAAACCCGTTCGCTGGGGACGCGATACGGCGTCGTTTATTTAACTGATTTAGGCCTATGCGTTCGAGAGCCCCGGCATTGTGACATGCAAGGCTGGAATGCCCCCCATCGTGAGATGGGTTAATTCTCTATATGATACCTTTAGATATTTTTAATACAGTCTTCTAACAAGGTTAGCATGCACATGGCATGCACACAGCACCAGTGCCAAGGGTTGCCGATCCCTGCTCTAGAAACTACTCAGAGTTTGGGTAGGATAATGGGAATTGATTGCCATCATCCTTGCCTAACTTAGTTATGTTTGCCCTGTTCTTATCTATAACTAGAAAGGGTTATAAATATATATACAATAATAATGATACATAAATAAATAAGTAAATAAGCTGAAGAAACGAACAAAATGTACATACCTCATCGTAATCTGTCATATCAATATCAAAAACAAGTTCCTTTTCGAGCGGTGTGAATACTGATACAGTGCGATGCTCTTTGGGTCTGAAAAAGAGAGATAAAACAGGGAAAGTCAATCCTTCCTTTCTTCATAATCAAAATAGAAGAACAAACTAAAAGGCTCTTTTTCACTTCACTGTATTCCTTTTTTATCATCATGACATCAATATGCTACTGTACAGATCTCTCCCCTTAACTTTTCAGCATTGCTGATGTTTGAACTTCCAGTTCTGATACTTCTACCCCTAACACACATCAACACAATTAATCCATTCACGCCGGGGCGGTTCCAGCTTTGTATGAGTGGCAATGCCAGGTTTTCGAGACGCATAAGCCTAACTCCTCGAGAGACTCGGGCACACAAGCCGCGAGCCTGGGCTGCCCGCTCGCTCACCCCGAGTGCTGCCCTTGCCCAGATATCTCGTCACCGGCGTCTGACGCAAAAACCACGAAATGTGTCAGCACGTCATCCAGCGGGAATGGGTTAAGCTCGCATTCAGGATACAAGAGTCAAGCGTGGCAGTTCCCACACTGGCCATGCTGAGTGATCAACTTGGAAGGGGTTGATTTCATATGGCATTACATAAATTTGTATTATTGTCAGTAACTTGGCCACGCATAAATACAAACAATCACATATGATTAGCCTATACTTGCAACAAAACTTGCTAACACTACTTTAAATTTATTTCAACAACATAAAATCAAATATAGTTCTCAAAAGAAAAAAATCAGATGTTTCTTCTGTACATGATATGCAAAGTATACAAATTTTCATGAATCTATAAAATCAATCCAACCATTACTCCTGTTTGGAAAGCCAGGACATTTCTGGGATAATAATTTGGTTCATCCATTGCTAACGAGGGATAGATTTGTTTACCCAGGCTCTAGGATGAGTTTTATTTTAGAGAGAGGCAGCTTCACACAATATACTTTGACTTTTCCCACTCTCTTTTAGTCACTCATTGTAGAGCTAGAGCTCTTTTTTTTTGTGTGTGTGTTTTACTGTATTTAGAGACTTATATCTGTCACATCACAGGCTTTATCAATTCTGCAATTGACCGAAATGGTAGTTATAATAATTATGACTGCAATTGTCATCACTCTCTCTCTCATAGCACAATAAAATAACATAGTGATCCAAAATCCCTGAATATCACAAAACTTGTCATCAAGCTAGAGCTCCTGCATCATGTATGAAGAAAAAATATGCCGCCCGTCGTTAACGGGTTAAGTTTGGAATTTGGATTTAGGAACATCTAGGGTTAGGGAGGGGAGGCATTGCTATGATTCCTTTTTTCACCCTTTCAATC
>BOPN01001932.1:27500-30000 GCA_017312705.2 Penaeus japonicus
TATATATATATATATATATATATATATATATATCTTTCCCCCTCTCTCTCTCTCTTTCTATCTACCTTTCTATCTATCTATCTATCCCCCTCTCTCTCTCTCTCTCTCTCTCTCTCTCTCTCTCTCTCTCTCTCTCTCTCTCTCTCTCTCTCTCTCTCTCTCTCTCTCACCTTCTCCCCCTCTCTCTCTCTCTCTCTCTCTCTCTCTCTCTCCTTCTCTCTCCTTTTCTCTCTCTCTCTCTCTCTCTCTCTCTCTCTCTCTCTGTCTCTCTCTCTCTCTCTCTCTCTCTCTCTCTCTCTCTCTCTCTTTATTTCTATCTTTTTCTATTTCTCCCTCTCTCTTTCTCCACTTTCCTTCCCCCCTCTCCTATCTTTCTTTCTTTATATCTCTCTTTTTTTCTCTCTTTCTCTCCACCTCTTCCCCTCTCTCTCATTCTCTCTCTCTCTTTTTCTCGTCCACCCCCCCTCTCTCTCTCTCTCTTTCTCTCTCCAACCACTATCGCCATGCCTTGAAAATCTCATGACAAGAGCATGTGACTTGGGTAAACATGGAACGGAGTGTGATATTACGGTAAATCCTAGTAATACAACAGTTAAACGGCCGGTTAAAGTTCATGACATGGATTGTGATTTGTTTTTCTCTAAACTAAATGAGCAAAATACTCAAATGCTCTTTGACGGGAACCTCAATTCAGTAGCCTTACCCCTTAGCGATCATGGCCAGAACGGATGGAATAAATTATGAGGCGAGGATGACCAAGCCAAACTTTGGTAAGCGATTAATTGGCGTGGGGAGATCTTAGGCGAACCTGTTAGCGTAGATTCCAAGCCAGCTGACGAAGTGTTCAAAAACACTTTGAGAGAATATTTAGCCCTTCAAACGCAGATTACCTTGATGTTAATGAGTTACACACAGATATATCTATACCTGTATTAGATGAGCCTATTAATCATAATGAAGTGGCGAATCAAATAAGAAAATTAAAATCCAACAGAGCCAGCAGACCGGATGGTTTGCCACCAGGCTTATTCAAAATTCTACCTGCTGAGTGGATCATGTATATCTCTACACTATGTAACAACTTATTGTTATCTGGCTCATATTCAGTATTCAAGCGAGGATCTAAACCAGATCCCGAAAACTATAGAGGTATATCTGTAATAAATAGTATAGCCAAGATATACGATATAATTTTATTGGCTTTTGCCATGCAGAAAACAAGCCGGGTCGCAGGCAGGGAGAGGGTGTGCTGAGCATCTAGTCACATAAGACTACTAATGGATGTAGCAAGGAGAAAGATACTGAAACTACACGTATCATTTGTTGATTTTAGCAAAGCAAATTACTGTGTACCGAGACATAGACTTTTTGACTATGAAGCGACCGGGATGAGGGCAGACTATGCTCATGGCTTCAGTGCGATGTATCAGGGCACCAGTAGTGCGATGGGGACTGCTCTGGTCGCTGCTACTCTTGGTGTTCGTCAGGGCTCTCACCTGCATCATGCATTCTGTTTATTTTACATGTAAATGTTATTATTAAGATGGCAAAGCAGGGCAGCCCTGTAGAAGGATTTCTTGAATGGTTACATGCATTGGTTATAATGGAGGACTCAGTTTTGCTCTCTGCATCTAAGGACGGTGTGAAATGTAAAATTGGAATTTGTATGATTTTTGTAATACACACGGTATGGTAATCAAGACAAAATCTATGGTTGTTAACGGTAGAAGGGAGGATAGGGAACCTTTAGTTTATCATAATGTTATTGGATATTGCAGTCAATATACTTATTTGGGGAGTCCTTTTACCGATGATGGGACGGCATCCACAGCCATTAGACAACATGCAAATAGTAGAATGTGCCATGTGTTAACATTTATATCTTTTGTCACTTGAAATAGTGATGTACCATTTATAGTCAAGAAGAAAATCTTCGATGCTGCACTGATGTCCGCGATATTCTATGGCGGCGCATATCGGTTAAACGGCGATATAAAGCCCATAGAGAGACAGTATAGATGCTGTATTAAAGAACCGTTAGGTGTTGGGAAGACGACTAATAATGATGTTTGCATGGTAGGACTGGGTCTGACCCCATTGCAAGCGCTATTCAAGACAAAACAAATGAAATTCTTCAGAAAGATGTGTCTTGAAAGACGAGCATTAAATGAGGACCCATTAATGCACGCAGTACAGTTGACATTCGTGTATAACGATTCTATGTCTAGATACGTTAGAGATTTAATCTCTAGTAACGTCAACGATGTAGAGGAGGCACAGGTCGTACTTCGAACTAGTCCTGAACTCTGTATCAAATAGAATGATATTTTATAAATCAATTAATCCTGAGGTAAATGTGCATGAAATATATAAGAAAGATATAAAAGGTAATGAGACTGCGCGCATGTCTTGGACTAGACTGCAACTGAGTCCTCACTCCCTCGCAGAAGAGAAGCCGGGGCGCTGGAAGACGCCTCCACTGGAGGAAAGGCTGTTCCCT
>BOPN01001932.1:35000-36695 GCA_017312705.2 Penaeus japonicus
TAATAGTTTATAGTATAGCTTAATCTTTTGATTATAAGGTCATCAGGATTTGCAGTATTACTGGTCCAATATCTAAAAAAAGAGATGAAATTCATAAAGTTTCATAATATTTCTTTGACCAACATCACCTCTGAGCCAATACTCCAATACCCCCATAAGTGCCCATGGCACTTATGGGGGTGTCTTTAGATGCAAGTAAGATTTTAAAAATAAAACCTATAATACAATGCACACACGCACACACACACACACACACACACACACACACACACACACACACACACACACACACACACACACACACACACACACATTCACAATCACATGCTTACATATGTGCATGCACACGTACATGCACACGCACACGTACATGCATATGAACATGCATGCATGCATACATTCACTCATACACTCACACATGCACACACATACTCATAAACACTCAAACATGCTCACACAAACGCAGCAAGATTTCTCAAAGGGCACAAAGTTAAGACATGCTTACAAGAGACACTGCTCTAGATCTAATGTGTAATGCCTACCCACTTCATGCTAGCTGCCACCTTGATTAAGGCTGCAAAAAATGCCCTGCTTCTCTTTAGGTACCTGTGGATCGTGAAGCCAGTCTAGTGGGCTTACTTGCTTCGAAGTCGTGAATGGAATTCCGGTTTTGTGAAGTGAAAGTAAGCTTGTGGAAGGAAGCCTAGAATTTATGAATGAAAGATAAGCATGATCCACTTTTTTCTTTTTTCTTCTTCAATTTTATTATTTTTATTTGTTTTTGCAATCGGTTTTCCTGTTGTTGTTTTTTACTGCTTTTTTATTAATTGTAGGACATAAAATACTGTTGCATTTTTTAAATGAAGGTTACAATTTTTCTAATTTTAGAAGCTGAGTGAGCAAGCTTCTATGGAAATACATGCAATACTGATATAGTAGTATAGTATATGTTATAACTGCCATGTGACATTTGTTGATTTTATGATTAACAAAAGTGGTAGACCTACTAAGATTAAAAGATGCTACAGAGAGGAAGGAAAAAATAATTCTATTCTATTTCAATTATCTTCTGAATCTTTGTATACAGTAGTCATAAGAATATTAATTAATGTATAGTAGATGTAAAATCTATGCCAATGTACTTGCATTTAGAGATGTTTGTATCAAAGGAAATCATGACAACCTATCAGACATTTACTTTTACCAGCAATAAACTCACCAAACATTTTCATCTAGTCTAATCTGTCAAAGCTACAATGAAAACCATAAGCTAACTTTACAGAATGCGTAGACCTCGATTGTACAGTTGTATTACCGAGAGGAGCCCCCAAGGTAAAATGTGATGCCATTCGGGGATATGGAGCAGGGCTGGTCTTTTGCGACCCCACTCCCACTGCCAGGTGAGTTTTTTTGGTGGTGTGGCTGTTTTTTTTCTGTGGGGTGTTTCAGGTCCTTCGTGAATACCGTCAATAGCATTAAGGCCAAAGTCAAGATTTTGTAAGTTCGAAGGCCAAATGTACTCTGAGTACTTAAAATGAGCATTTGCTCTGTGTCACTCTTTGAAACGAAATTTCTCTAAATCATTAGTAACTTGCAATCTCTGAAGGGTGCCAGAAACCCCTGAGCTGGAATTTTAGGAACCCATGCCTTTATATAGCACTGAACAAGAAAGATATGTATTATATATATATATAT
>BOPN01001932.1:58333-60833 GCA_017312705.2 Penaeus japonicus
TGTGTGTGTGTGTGTGTGTGTGTGTGTGTGTGTGTGTGTGTGTGTGTGTGTGTGTGATTTGTTGATTTGTGTGAAGTGAAAATTATTAAGATCGTGGTAGTGACATCAGACAACCAATAGTGGAGCCTAAGTTAATATCCGGTCAGAAATGAGAAAATAAAGAGAAAACTAAAAACGGACAGGGAGGGAGAGGGTTTATAGTAAGTACACGGAGGACAGACGACCAAGTCAATATTACCAGTGATAAAAGATAATGAGAGAATATATTGACAGTAAATGAATGCATGCACTCAGGATTATGCAATTTAGTCAAGAAAACGAAAACGAAAAATTAGTAGTACCAAGTAGATTATTTTTTCGTGTTGTTTGTGCTTTAAATAATTAATATACGAAAGAAAGGGAATCATTATTTTCTGACCATAACCCATATCCTATAGGGACGACCCATCCACTCGTACGTGCCTTTAAAGATTAACACCCATATTACCGTAGTTGCGAGAGGTATTCCTCACGGTTTCCTCATAAAATGCATCTCTGAGTGGTGGGGGCGTTACCGAAAGTGAGTCTGTAAAGTTCACTTTCACATAGAATATACTGTATGTGTGGTGGCACCGACAACTTTTGTTGGTGACAAAAAATAAATTGACAGCTGAGTCGATAGATTTTAATCTGGTCTGACATATGTATATATATATATATATATATATATATATATATATATATATATATATATATATATATGTATGTGTGTGTGTGTTTATGTATGTATGTATGCACAAACACAAACACAAACACACTCAAACACACACACACATACTCACACACACACACACACACACACACACACACACACACACACACACACACACACACACATATATATATATATATATATATATATATATATATATATATATATACATTCATACACACACACACACACACACACACACACACTCACACACACTCACACACACACACACACACACACACACACACACACACACACACACACACACACACACACACATATATATATATATATATATATATATATATATATATATATATATATATATATATTCACGCACACACACACACACAAACACATATATATATATATATATATATATATATATATATATATATATATATATATATATATATATATATATATATTAAGGGCACATGGTAATATAGTAACACTTATTCAGGTTGACCCATGGAGGATGGTTTACACTGCTAGTCGTTTAGTTCAGTTCAGTGAGATTCAGAAGACGACATAAGAGTAGCATCAATCAAATAAAGTCGTCATGCGTACCAAAGACAATTATTTACATATTACGTCACAAGCCAGGCTTGAGTTTAACTGCCACAAGCATAGCTGATCAATTTTGCGACCAAAATGCGGCTTAGGTTCGCTGGGCTCAGCTTAATTCGCCTTTCAGAGCGGATTTACCTAGTCATCATAGCTAAATATTTATTCTCAGGACCCAATTACCGCGAAGGGTTCTAGGCCCAATACCCATAGTGGTATTACGTCAATACCCAAGGAAATTTCGCTTCTCTGAGGCGTTACAGGGTACCAGCCTGTCTTGCTTTTTTCTCTGTATATCGCAAAAGTCCTTGACTTGGTTTGGCTGAATGACCAAGTTCTTTTAGCCTTTCCTCTGCCAAGTTCTGTCAACAAGTTTAAGTCCCGGAATACCAGAGAGGCTAGTTGAACCACTTCAAGATAACGCGGTTGCCCTCTTTTACATGGTGTACGGTGGTCGTTGCCATACTATGACGCAAGTTGTGTGTCGCTGCTCATAAGTCATCATGCACACGTGGCACCGTAAGGCACATGGATCACGGCTGCCACAATGGCGACCTCCCCACTTCCGTGAGGTATGTGATACTTGATGCTCAATTAATTGCTGCAACGCAGACCAATTACTGCCGGTGTAAATTTATTTTACTCAATTAGTGCCGGCGTCTAGAAAATTTCAAGTAAACCCATTTATGATCTTTAAAACGTTGATACAGATTAGGGATGCACTGATACCAAGCTTTTAACAACACCGATACGATATCACGATAAGCTTTCTGTCTTCCTGTATTGGATGAGCATTAGTAAGCTTCCCTAAGTATATTCTGGCAACCTGATGTAGAAATGAAATTACTTTTCCAGGTCAAGGCCATTGTTGGAGCAACCTAGACTCTGCCTTTCGTTGTGTCTGAGATATATTTTATCCTAAAAAGGTCTTAAAAAATACTGGCAATTTTTCACCGGTAGCGATACGTTTTCCCAGCCCTAATATAGTTTTATAATATTTTAAACGGACTAATGAGGAGTAATGCTAAATATATTAAAATTAGAATATTTCAGATCATACCCCCCCTCAAAAGAAGAAGAAGAAAAAAAAAAAAAAAAAAAAAAAAAAAAAAAAAAAAAAAAAAAAAAACGGGGGGAAAGGATGAAGAGATTAATCTCTATGCGTGTATTTGTAAACTGAAT
>BOPN01001932.1:115833-118333 GCA_017312705.2 Penaeus japonicus
GGAAGAGCTTAGGGGAGATGGCAGTGGGTTGGTTAACTAGATCTTGGAAGGAGAGAGGATGCCAGATGAGTGGAGAAAAAAAATGTGTTAGTGCCAATTTTTAAGAACAAGGGAGATGTACAAAATTATTGTAACTATAGGGGGCTAATACTATTTTGTCATGCAATGAAGATATGGGAAAGAGTTGTAGAAGCGAGACTGCGGAGAGTTGTGAGGATCAGTGAAAAACAGTTCGGATTTATGCAAGGGAGAAGCACAACAGATGCAATTTTTGTTCTTAGGATGTTGATGGAAAAGTGCAAGGAAGGACAGAGGGAGCTGCATTATGTGTTTATTGATTTAAAAAGGCTTACGATCGGGTTCCGAGAGAAGAGCTATGGTATTGCATGAGGAGCTCGGGAGTACCAGAAAGGTATGTGAGGCTGGTGAAGGGCATGTATGAAAATAGCATAACAATAGTAAGGTGCGCAGCTGGAATGACAGAAGGTTTTGGGGTGGGGGTGGGACTTCACCAGGGATCGGCTCTTAGCCTTTCCTATTTGCAATTATCATGGACAGATTGACTGATGGGGTAAGACTTGAAGCCCCCAAAACTTTGTTGTTTGCTGATGATGTCGTAATATGTTCCGAAAGCCGAGTGGAAGTGGAGACAGAGCTAGAAAGATGGAGGTATGCACTAGAGAGGAGGGGACTGACAGTGAGCAGGACCAAGACTGAGTACATGTGTCTGAATGGAGGTGGCGAGGAGTCAATAAGGCTACAAGGGGGGCAGGTGACAAAGGTAGAGGAATTCAGGTACTTGGGGTCACAGTACAAAGTAATGGAGACTGCGGTAGGGAAATAAAGAGGAGAGTGCAAGCGGGGTGGAATTAATGGAGGAAGACAGCAGTAGTGATATGTGACAGGAGGGTGTCTGTAAGAACTAAAGGGAAAATTTATAAAACAGTAATTCGTCCTGCCATGCTGCACGGAATAGAAACCGTTCCAATGACAAAGAGGCAGGACGCGGGCAATGCGATGTCGTCACCGCAAGGATTAGGTTTCTACACAGACTGCATTGGCAGGTTAGTGCAGGAGCGTAGAGGAAGCTAAGTGTAAACATGAAGAAAAAATAAAAGCGAGCACATGTACATAATATTATACCATATGATATAGCCTTTTATACCTTCTAGTATGGATACCAGAACTATGTAACTATCTTATATTGGGCACTACAAAATATACTTAATAGATATACTATGTTATATTCTACATTCGGAATGTAATATTATACTATAGTATATCTATCAAATCAGATTGCTAGGATGGTAAATTAACTGATGAAGGGCATGATTGTTTTCATTTTCAATCGATGTACTAGAGGCTATATGGATGTTATAACCAAAATTTGTAATGTGACATGATTAACATGGTTATGATAAGATGAAGAATAAGAAAATATGAAAAGGCAGATGAAAAAGAAGAAGAAGAAGAAGAAGAAGAAGAAGAAACGTGAAAGGAAGAGAAGGAAAAAAAACAAAAAAACATGAACAGGGAAAGGTGAATGCTAGAAAAAAAACAAAAAAACGCTCCCTTAACTGTAAATCCACTTTACTTGAAGTTTTGCAACAAATCAAGGAATTTGTTGCATCGGCTAACAAATATCAAGCTATTTGTCTAACTTACTGCTAAGACGGTTCATATCTGGATATCCCTAAGAATTAAGCAGCAACGATTACGGGTTGAAGCTGCAGCATCACCATCTGTTAAACGAGTCAGTGTGAAGGTTCCAAGGTTGATTTATAGATTTAAGATTCCATAATAACACTCACGTACCTGTCTAAAATTTCATATCACATATTTAGTCAAATTGATCTTGCTTGAATGCGTGTTTTATTCAGACCAGAAGAATATTGTATCCTTTTCTTCGATTTACGGAAGAATCCTCTAGTCTCTGAAATTCTTACTGTTCCTAACAGTTGCAAAACTTCGAAAAGACTGCAACAACCGCGTGAGAAAATTACTCCCGTATATCTCACTCCGTCGCAAGGAAATCCCATGTCATACCTTAAATCCCTTTGTGGCTTCGTTGATATGAACTACATATACATATATATGCTTCCACAACAAAGAGGAAACGCGTAAAATATTTCATCTGTACTGCACGCCACACCTTCCCCGATTCAGGAAAGTTATTTTTGCATTCTACAATAATCGACATGTATTTGTCTCGGACGTTTTCCGGCGAGAATTTCCCTCTTCGGCGTCGGGAGAAAGAACGGATTGTTTGTCGGAGCTGAATTGAGGCGATTTCAATGTGATATATGCGTTCCAATCGCAGCGAGACAGCAGAGATCCTACAAGTTTTAGGGTGCGGATGCAGTTGTTGACTACAGTTGTTTCCCGTATTGGCGGATATTGATGACGGCCGGCCGAGAATGGTAAAAGTTTCCCACGCAATCTGTCCACGTCGAGAGCAGCGGGAGGCGGCGAGGCCGTACGTGTGTGTTTGTGGCATGCG
>BOPN01001932.1:193333-195833 GCA_017312705.2 Penaeus japonicus
TTCCATGTTCCCCAACCGATGTTTCTCCATCTTCCCTTATTCCTATCTTGGCATTAAAATTCCCCATAATCACGGTAAAATGAGTTTTTGCTCTATCGGTAGCTGCTTGCACATCTTCATAGAAGCTCTCTATCTACTCATTACTATGACTGCCGGTAGGAGCATATACTTGGATAATTTTTAGGTCTGTTGTTTAGTTTCACTATTACAGAAATTACTCTTTCGCTCACACTGTAGAATTCCCTAATATTCTTTTCGAGGTGCTTGTGAACTAAGAAACCTACTCCTAATTCTTATTTGCTATCCAGGGGTTTACCTCTCCAATATAGTGTGACCATCATTTAGTAATTTCTGTTCTTCGCCTAGTCTTATAACTTCAGAAAGTCCTACAATATCCCATTCAATAAATGAAAGTTCCTCAAGCAGTGTCAAAAGATCAGATTCTGTTCTCAGAGTCCTTACATTGTATGTGCACAAATTCATCATTTTTAGGTGGCCTGGGTCTAACTGGATATTTTTAGCACCCTCTGCTCCAGAATGATCCTGATCGCCGCCGTGACCAGGGATTCCTTTGCTTCCGGGGAATGAGGGCCGTTTTCTTGACTGGGAAATCATATTTAAGAGGGGTGGGGCCTGATACCCCCACCTACCGCCCTTAACTGTGCAAGGTGGGGGGAGTAATTTTAGTCAGGAGGCTATCTTTAATCTCCAGTAACACGTTTGTGTTAGTCACGCGTGTTATTAGGAGATCTTTGTATCCCCCGATCTATCTCATAACCTCTTGGTCCACTCAGGTGAGAAGGGACATTTGTTTATATACACGTGCAGGGCCTACGCAGAAATGGATGCTTGCATGTTTATGCGCGCTCCCGTGCCCGCACTTATGTACGGTTCTATATATATACTGTATATATATATTGTGCCCGTGCGTGCACAGCGTAGACACATATAAATATATAATTATGCAGTTATGCACATACTCCAAGCGGGTGTCTACGCCCATATATATGTACATAGCACTCATATATAACAGCGTCTACGTGTCCATACACACGCACGTGAGTTATAATGTGCCCATGCATTATAATAAAAAAAAAAAGTATATATATATATATATATTCATACATATATACATACATATATAAATATATTTATATATATAAATGTGTATATATATATATATATATATATATATATATATATATATATATATATATATATATATATATATATATATATATACATATATATACATATATATATATATATATAAATATATATATATATACATACATATATATATATATATATATATATATATATATATATATACATACATACATATATATACATATATATTTATATATATGTATATATATATATATATATATATATATATATATATATATATATATATATATATATATGTATATATATCTATATATATATATATATATATAACATATGCACAGACACATGCATACAAATATACATATATATGTATATACACACACACACACACACACACACACGTGTTCATATAATCTACAAATTTTCAATGATGAACCTTCGTTGAGGAATTAATCATTATTAATATTCTTTGCTATCGTTAATATTTTTGCTACTGTTATCATCATCAACTTTACCGATATATATTTTTTCTCAAATTCTGTGTCATAGTCTGTATCATCAGTTCACTTCAGTGAACTTTGTGAAGGCTAGTCGCGCCTTTGCCTTTATGTATAAAAGACGGGAAAGATACAATGTTGCCAAAAAAGTAATGATCTTATATTCGTTTTTTGTTATTTGAATCTTCACATGAATAACCATGAAATGCATTTTTAAGGATAAATGAAGACTCTAATTGATGTAAACTTTTATCACAAGTACGTTTGTGGGTCCCGTGGTTCTGGCAGTGTCGGGATGAAGGTTGTTACTTTTAGCTCTGAGAGTGCGGCTGTTTCCAATTCCAAGCCCAACCACTCACGTTGGGAATGTGTGAACCACCAGCTTCGATGCTTGTACCTGAAACACATGCCAGTATGAGATCGGAAAATGTGTTTTGGATACGAGAATCGAAGTTGGTGGTCCACATCGACAAAGCCGAGTGATGAATTAGAAAGGGGACAGCCCTACACTGCAAGACAGACAGAGAGAGAGAGAGAGAGAGAGAGAGAGAGAGAGAGAGAGAGAGAGAGAGAGAGAGAGAAATAACCCATTAACGTTTGGTTTTGATTTGTTTATATTGATTTTTCTTTGCAAATGAAAGGTTCCATTAGTACTTAAACCAAGAAGACCATAAGTAGGCCAATCTATGTTTACGTGTTTATTCCATTCCTTGAATATTCGAGAAAAATCGTTAGTAACGTCCTCATAACCCCATCATGATCATAATAATTATAATGATAATAACCATAATAATAATGAAAAAGGGAAGAAAGAAAGACAAGAAAGTGGACACTGCACATTTTCAAATATTCCAGACGTTGATAGTTTAGGA
>BOPN01001933.1:0-2500 GCA_017312705.2 Penaeus japonicus
TATATATATATGTATATATATATATAAGTATATCTATCTATTTATCTATCTATTTATCTATCTGTCTATCTATCTATCTATCTATCTATCTATATATGTATGTATGTATATACATATATTTTATCTATACATAAACACACCCATACAGCCAAAAACACACATGCTCACACACACACACGTATAAACTTGTTTGGTGCGGAGATATTCAACCAGGAAGTGACTAATTCATATTACATCAAAGGGTAAACTCACGCAAACAAAGCGATGAAGCAGAAAGCATCAGATTATTTCCCAGAATGTTGAATTCCATTGGCCTATGCTGTAGCAAGTGAAATGTACTTTAAAGATGTAGTCATTATTTCTCCACCTGGATCGATGATGTAGCAGTCTGGCGGATTAAAAAACTTGTTTAGGTATGCACGACGTGATCCAATATACTAGAAAGAGAAATACGTGAAAGTGCTTATTCATGTTTACATATTCCGCCAATTTATCAGACATAATGACTAATAATATTGAAATATTTGGGAAGAGTATTGTTCACATGTTTACTTTTGGTGCACAACTGGTCTAAAACAATTTGATAATTTGAAAATCGTATTTTGTTTTTTTTATCTTTTAGTTCCTTTCTTTTCTTTTTATCTAATTTTTTATTAGACTTGTTGCTTCTTTTCGTCACGAAGAAATACTGTAAGATATAAAGTAATTTATATAGGTTTATATCACTTATAGCAGTATGGTAAAAAAAACAAAAAAACAAGAGATTAGCAAGTTGAAAAGTAGGTTTGAAGAGTGTACAAAACTTATATTTTCTCTCTTTTTTGTTTGATAGGGCGGGCAAGTTTTTCTTTGTTTTTTTGTTTCATGGACGAGTTCGGGTACAACGAACCCCTTTTTCTTAGTAATAGTCATCAATAACTGTATGGTTAACAATACAAACATTATTAAGAAATGAACAGTGGTGAATTAATATCTCTAATCCCATTTCATGCACGCCATATTCTGGCTTTGTTAATTAATCGGCAACCAAACTATCTAAGGATTCACCATGATAGCATCATTTTCGTGTTCGATGTAAGACCGCAAAAATACCAAGAAGAGTCACCTCCTCCGTTTAATTAACGAACTATGACAAAAGAGAAGCCATTGTTTCTGAACTCTGTCCGGTTTAAGCGAGCGTGTGTATAAGACCAGATTCTCACTCGCGCTCCCTCATGTCGACGCTTGGCTGGCGAACAGTGAAAGTGCTCAGCTGCCGTATGCTCTTGTCCGTTTAGCTTCCATTGTTCATGTTCGCAGGGTACTTAAAAGGGCTGTGGGTTAATGTACTGAAAATTATATGAGTCATTAAAGCTATTTATGTCCATTTGTTCGATACTAAGAAGCATAAATGCGTTAAATGTCACGGTGTTATCATGACCGCGCTACAGCTGATGCATTTCCAAAGACGAGGAGGAAGTGGCAATTTTATCTTATTATCTCTGTGAGGGAAATTAAATCTCGAAATCCACCTTCTGCCATCTGACATGCAAGATTCACCTGGCTCAGTTTACCCAAATGTATTGCATTAGGAGTAATGGTCTATTTACTATTTGACGATATGACAAAGTTCAGTCTTGGTGGACGAATACCGGTGTCTTCGAAGAGCGTTTATTGCGACAGCAGCGCCTTCCGGTATTTGAAACGATGGGAAGGTTTGCGAAAATGTCGATTGTGTTCCCAGACAATGTACCGTCACGGAAACCTGTCTTTGCGTGCGGTGTGCGGGAATCAGGGCTGTGTGTGCGTAGAGAAGGGTCAAGCACGCACGCACATACATACGCACGCGCTTACACATGTGGAAAGGTTGCGTTATGTTCGGGCATTCGCACTTTTTGTGCTTTTACATGATATTTGAACTAATACAATATAGAGTTCAAGAGAGCAATAACATTGGTGCAATAAATACCAATAAAATATCGCTGCGTTATGTACTCTACAATCATTACATGTGAAGGTACTTTCCCGTTGAAAGAAGTTAGCAGACAGAAATTAGCGGACAGAAATTAGCGGACAGAAGTTAGCGAACAGAAGTTAGCGGACAGAAGTTAGCGGACAGAAGTTAGCGAACAGAAATTAGCGGACAGAAATTAAAGGACAGAAGTTAGCAGACAGAAGTTAGCGAACAGAAATTAACGGACAGAAATTTGTGGACAGAAGTTAGCAGACAGAAGTTAGCGCACAGAAGTTAACGGACAGAAGTTATCGCACAGAAGTTATCGCACAGAAGTTATCGCACAGAAGTTATCGCACAGAAGTTATCGCACAGAAGTTATCGCACAGAAGTTAACGCACAGAAGTTATCGCACAGAAGTTAGCGAACAGAAGTTAGCGGACAGAAGTTAGCGGACAAGCAATTACTTATCTTTCCTGCGGGGCGTCTGACACCCGATCACCTCACCACGACGGGGCAGTTCTTAACTACGACCCCTATTGACACACAACATTCGCGACTTCGATT
>BOPN01001933.1:12500-22500 GCA_017312705.2 Penaeus japonicus
ATAATTATTACTGTCCTTATAGATAAAACTCTCGTTTTCTCGTTAGGCAGCAAGGAGTGTAGTGTCACCATGGCAACAGTATTAGATTACGATATTAACCTTACGACTTCGCTTTGTATTTCGTAGGGCACGACCATCCTTCGTGTTATAGTCCTTAATGAAGGATTATACATCAAGCCCTTGCAATACATCAGTTATTTTGCAGGATAAATAAAATAATTGAATAAAAGCTCGACATAGATTCAATCTTTCGCAGAAATACTGGATAGAGAATTCCTTCAGAAGTTAAGCAGAATATTCGCATTATTAATTGGAACTGTGTGTGTGTGTGTGTTGGTGTTTGTGTGTGTTTTTGTGTTTGTGTGTGTGTGTGTGTGTTTATTTTTGTGTGTGTTTGTGTGTGATGATGGATATTTGTATGTGTATGTTTGTGTGTATATATCGTCAAAAACACCCAGAGAATTTTCCTTTCGGAGAATAAATATATTGCAAAGCATAAAACGCTATCAATAATTTTCATTTGCATACCTTAATTTGTTTTTGTTTTTCCTTTGTAGCTTCAGGCATAATGAATTTCTATAAAACTGACATCAACATATTGCACGCAACAAATCTCAAGCTAAAAAAAAACAAAAAAACATATAAATATATATCATAGAAAAGGTGTGAAAAGGGTTCAGGTAATATCAGAAGAATATATATATTATAACTGCTTCGGGCGTTGTTGCCAGGAGGCTTAAAAAAAAGACAGATTTATATCAGATCAATACTTTTTAAAAATCATTTTCAAAAGAAAAAATTATATTAATATGAGTGTTAATATGAGACTCTTAGCTAAGAACAATGGCAAATAATTTGCTGGTAAATGATGAATATATAGTCTTTTTAGTCTTTACTTTGCACCCTTTACTTCAAAGTTAGCTTTCTCTCTCTTGTTTTTCACTTTCTTCTTCACTTTCTCCTTCTTCACCACTTTCTTCTTCGTCACTTTCTTTTTGTTCTTCTTCACTTTCTTCTTCTTTTTCTTCTTCTTCTTCTTCTTCAGAGAGAGAGAGAGAGAGAGAGAGAGAGAGAGAGAGAGAGAGAGAGAGAAGGGGAGAAAAGAGAAAGAGAGCATACAAATGAAAATGAATATGACCGATTTGAAAATACTTATGGAGGTATGCAAAGGAAGAGATTTGCTCTATAAGACACACACACCTATCAGAAGAGAATTGTGTTTTCTAAAAGCATAGCGTAGGGAAAGTATGTTTAGTAAATATGAGGCATCTCAAAAGCTAAATATCCACAATCAAAGCTTCCTCTCAGGTAAATAATCCATATTAAAACATACTAAAAAAATCATTCTGTTTTATGAGATGCATATCAGAAAATAATTGATCCCTAGGAGATTTATACCAGAGCGTGATAATACCCAAATGACTTCCACTAGACAAGTTGGCAAGACAATGACAGCACACCCATATTTTTTGCTTATATTCCTTATTTAAGAAGTGTCGCGGGGTATAAGGCTCCGTAGCCACAATATACTATAATTAGTGGGCTCCTGTCAAATTAATTTCTATGAATTGGTAGCGTGTAGAAATCAATTGACACCCCTGGATTAGTTCTTAGTAAATAAATAAGCTGCCATATGAAAAAACATGAAATCGTGAAAAATAAATCTTAATGAATATTCTTCAGTATTGTATAAAGATAATATATGAAGACTGATTCATATTTATAATTAAAAATAAAGAATCATGTCCAGCTCCTATGAAAAACAAATACCGTCAGGAAACAGAACTTAACTTGTATTATATTATGGTGATGTGACGCTTCGATGGGCTGAGTCTTCCATCGGCCGGCTAATTAAAAAAAAAAAAAAAAAATCACACAGGAGGATAGCGAAACACCGTTGTCTGGCTGAGAATGGATCTATTTCCCGCTCAACGCGGCTTATATTTATAACTTTCGTGACGTCATAAGCCACGTCGAACATCGATTAATAAAAATAAAATATATACATAAATGCAAAAGAAAAGCCACAAAAATCATACAAAATCATAATCAGGAGACAGTAAAACTGAGAAAATTATTCATTCATACTGTAATAAACTGAGAGAAATTAAAACAGTAAAAATAATGCGTAAAATTGATATTTCTTAAAACAAAAACAAAGCCACTGTAGGTGTGGAAAAATAACTAAAATTAAGGTAAAAATTAATGACAATAAAATATAGCATAACAGGTGAAAGAACTCAAAGATGAAGCGTGAACAAATATACTTGTAAAAGAATCGCAGACGAAAGTATGGAGTGAAAGGGTAAACTCAAACAAATGCGAATAAAACAAACGAAGCATAAAAACAAATAAAAGGCAGACAAAAAGAAGATAAGGTAGCAGCCGAAGATCGTACAGTAAGGCAAAACGCACGAGACGACGGGAGATGACTGGGAGATGACTGGGAGATGTGAGGCTGCGGGATGCCACCTTACACTTTCTTCTTCTTCTTCACTCTTTTCTTCTTCTCCTTCTTCACTTTCTTCTTCCTTTTTCTTCACTTTCTTTTCCTTCTTCACTTTCTTCTTCTTCTTCACTTTTTTCTTCTTCTCCTTCTTCACTTTCTTCTTCCTTTTTCTTCACTTTCTTTTCCTTCTTCACTTTCTTCTTCTTCTTCACTTTTTTCTTCTTCTCCTTCTTCACTTTCTTCTTCCTTTTTCTTCACTTTATTTTCCTTCTTCACTTTCTTCTTCTTAACTTTCTTTTTCTTCTTCTTCACTTTCTTTTTTCTTGTTCAGTTTCTTCTTCTTCAGTTTCTTCTTCTTCTTCTTCTTCAGTTTCTTCTTCTTCTTCACTTTTTTTTTCTTCTCTCTCTTCACTTTCTTCTTCCTTTTTCTTCACATTCTTTTCCTTCTTCACCTTCTTCTTATTATTTTTCATTTTCTTTTTTTCCTCTTCACTTTTACTTTTTTTTCCTTCTTCATTTTTTACTTATTCTCCTTTTTCACTTTCTTGTTCTTCTTTTTCTTCACTTTTTTCACTTTCTTCTTCTTCACTTTCTTCCTCTTCTTCACTTTCTTTTTCTTCTTGTTCACTTTTTTCTTGTTCATTTTCTTCTTCTTCTTCACTTTCTTCATTTTACTTTCCTTATATCATTTGTGTCTTTTTTTTACATGATGTTTCTTTTTACAAGCCCTTTCATTTCCTATTGTTATTTTTTTCCTCAAATCATTTCTATTCATCTTTTTTCTTTTCCCGTTTTCCTATCTTTCTTTTTCTTTCTTTCTTCATTCTCTTTCTTTTCTTTTTTTCTTTCAATTCTTGTCTCCATTTCTTCTTTTTCCCTTTTATTTACCTTTCTTTATTCTTCCTTCGTCTCTATCCTTCCTGTCATTCTCAAACCTTCAGTTTTCAATAATAACATATTTCTCTCTGTCTCTTTTCCTTTTTTATCATTTTATTTTATCTTATTTCATTTATCATTCTTCAGTATTAATATATGAATTTCGCAATTTCTCCTAATTCCATCGCATTAACAATATCTTTCATTTTCCCGATACCCGTATTTCTTTATTTGTTTTAAACACATTTCACCGCTTTCTGACTGATATGAAAATGATACTATCTGCATGATGTCTGTTTCAAATTGATATTAATCATACATATATATTTTCTAAATTAATTAGTACACTATATGTTCCATGAAATAAAAACACAACCTGTTGGTACTGCCATTTCATATAAAAAAACACTAGTAGTTTGGATTGATAACGATTATAATGAAGCTGATATTAATGGTAATGATAAACAACCATAACAACAAAAATGATAATGAAAATGGTCATAATGATGATAATGATAATAGTGTTCATGATAATGATGATAATGACAAGAGTGTCCATGATAATTATGATAATTATAATAGTGTCCATGATAATGATGATAATGATAATAGTGTCCATGATAATGATGATAGATATGATAGTAGTAATAATAACAATAATGATGATAATTATGATCGTAATAATAATGATAAATTTGATAGTAATAATGGTAATAACAATAATGGTAATATCAATAACCATGATGATAACAATGACAGTAATAATGATAATGATAACGTTGATAGCAATAATGATAATAACTATAATAGTGATAATGATAATAGCAATAATGATGATAATGATAACATTAATGATAATAGCAGTAATCATAACAATAATACCTATGATGATGGCTATGATAGTGATGAAAACAATAATGATTTTTATAGTAGTAATAATAATCATAATCATAATAATGATGATGATAATGACAGCAATGATAGTAATGATAATATAATGATAATTATGAAAGTAATTAAAAATATCATGATAATTGTCATAATGATAATGATGATAATAACAATGATAATAATGGTAATAGTAATGATGATAATAATAATGATATTAAAAGGGATAATGATAATAATTATAATAATGATAAGGATAAGGATAATAATAATATTAATAATAATATTAATAATAATAATGATACTACTAATAATAATGATAATAATAATAATAATAGTAGCAATAATGATGATGATGATAAAAATGATGATGAGGGTAATTTGGTTATATGAATGATGATAATGATAACATTAATGAATATGATAATGATAATAATGATAATGTTATAAATTTTACTAATGAAAGGGATAACGTCAGTAATAATGATAGTAGTAAGGATAATTATACTAATAAAAGTGATAATAATGATAAAAATAATAATAACAATTGTACCAATGAAAGTGAAAAGGATAATGATAATGATAATTATAATAATGACAGTCATAATAATAATGATATTCATAATAATGATAATAATAATGGTGATGATGATATGAATAATAGTAACAACTATAATGATGATAAAGATAATAATAACAATAATAATGACAATAAAAATGAAGATAATGATAATGATAATGATAACAATAATGAAAATAGTAACAACTATAATGATGATAAAGATAATAATAAAAATAATAATAACAATAACAATAAAGATAATGATAATGATAATGATAACAATAATGAAAATAGTAACAACATTAACAATAATAACCATAATGATGATAATGAGGTTAATAATGATGATAATAAGAATTATAATAAATGAATGAATAAAAGAGGGAATTAAACAAAGAAAACAGATTCAACACATTATTTTTCTCATCAACAAATTGCTCTGTATACCAATCTCACTTATTAATATTTTTTTCTACTGCATGAAGGCATTTCTCTCTCTCTCTCTCTCTCTCTCTCTCTCTCTCTCTCTCTCTCTCTCTCTCTCTCTCTCTCTCTCTCTCTCTGTCTCTCTCTCTCTCTCTCTCTGTCTCTGTCTCTGTCTCTCTATCTATCTATCTCTATCGCCTCTCTCTCTGTGTCTCTCTCTGTCTCCCTCTCTCTCTTTCTCTCTCTCTCTCTGTCTCTCTCTCTCTCTCTCTCTCTCTGCTTCTCTCTCTCTCTCTCTCTCTCTCTCTCTCTCTCTCTCTCTCTCTCTCTGTTTCTCTCTCTCTCTCTCTCCCCCCCTCTCTCTCTTTCCTTCAGTTATTTGACATTTGTACAATGACCTTTTCCAAAATTTTCTTCGAGATGATGCAATCTCAATAAAGCTTTATCACCATTTATCAGCCTTTATCATGACCATCATCATAGTTGTGGTTATTGTGATTTGTTATTCCTTGTTCTCATCAGCCTGCCAGTTATCAGTGTTACAGTTATTATCGTTATTAGTTAGTATTAGCATATCATTGTCCTTGTTATTATCATTATCACTAAACTTATCTTTATCATTATCATTATCCTCATTGTTTTCATTATTTATATAATCATCATCATCATTAGCATCTTAATCATTACAATGATGATTATTATCATTGTTACTGTTATCATTATCATTATCATCATTAGTATAGTTAACGTTATCAAAGTCATCATAATTATTATTAATGTTGTTATTATCATTGTTATTATCCTTATTATCATCTCCTTATCCCTTTTATTATCATCATCATTATTATTATCATTATTATTCTCATTATTACTATTACTATCATTATTGTTATTTTTGTTAGCATTGTTATTCATATTATCGTTATTATTGTCATCATCATTGATATCATATACCTATGTGAATGCAACACATTCACAGCTTCTACTTGACTTGACTGACTATTTTTGCAACCTGAACATGTCTCCATCGTCTCTTAACTTAATTAATATTATCATCAACATTCTTTTTATCATTGCTATTATCATTATTGTTATAAGCATTACTATCATCTTTATTATTACTGCCATGATTGTTATTATTGTTATTGTTTTTGATATTATTATCATTATTATTATCATCATTATTTTAATAAGAATAACATTATCAGCCTTATTATTACTACCATGATCATTATTATTACCAAGATTATCATTGTTATCATCGGTATCGTGTATTATCATTATCATTGTTATTACTTATCACTGTGACTATAGACCGAAAAATTTACTCAGGGACGACAATTACGCAATTACGAGAGAATTACAGTATATAACGAAACCGCATATTAACAACACAATTTCGTTCCAAGCGGAAGTACGCCAATTTGGATGAAAAACCTGTGCAACATCGAAGGGGGCATATATATGCAACTGACTCGAAAATTCGTAAACATCTGTAGTTATAGTTTTTTCTGTCTCGTATAATTTTTTTTAGCATTTTGACACATACTGTCATGATAAAACTGTAAAAAACTTATCCAGGCCACTGTGTCTCGTTAGAATTTTTATTTAAAATTTATTCATAAAAATTTGCATATGCCCAATTCTACAACTGTAATGGAGCTTCATCTATACGGCATATGTACATTTCACAAAGAGATGTTGCATAAGTTATCTATAAACAAAGCTCATTATTGTGACATAAATAAAGAGATTTTACACAGTTATGCTGGGAAATAGAGCTAAAAATTAAATTTGACACATACACAGACACATAGTGTAAATAAAAGTGAGTCTGTAAGCGGATCCTAAGTGTCTGTAAATAGATTTCAATTGACACGGTTTACAAAATAGAGGGCGAGAGGGGAGAAAGATATAAAGAAAAAGAGGGAGCGTGAGAAGGAGAGAGACAGAGAAAGAGAGAGAAAGAGAGAGAGAGACGGAGAGAGAGAGAGAGAGAGAGAGAGAGAGAGAGAGAGAGAGAGAGAGAGAGAGAGAGAGAGAGAGAGAGAGAGAGAGAGAGAGAGAGAGAGAGAGAGAGAGAGAGAGAGAGAGAGAGAGAGAGAGAGAGAGAGAGGGGGGGGGAGGGAGAGGGGGAGAGAGAGAGAGAGAGAGAGAGAGAGAGAGAGAGAGAGAGAGAGAGAGAGAGAGAGAGAGAGAGAGAGAGAGAGAGGGGGGGGGGGGGGGGGGGGGGGGGGGGGGAGAGAGAGAGAGAGAGAGAGAGAGAGAGAGAGAGAGAGAGAGAGAGAGAGAGAGAGAGAGAGAGAGAGAGAGAGAGAGAGAGAGAGAGAGAGAGAGAGAGAGAGAGAGAGAGAGAGAGAGAGGATAGACAGATAAAGACATACAGGAGAAGAAGGAGAGAGAGACAGAGAGAGAGAGAGGGAGAGAGAGAGGGAGGATAGACAGAGACACACAGGAGAAGGAGGAGAAGAGAGAGAGACAGAGAGAGAGGGGGGGAGAGGGGAAAGAGAGAGAGAGAGAGAGAGAGAGAGAGAGAGAGAGAGAGAGAGAGAGAGAGAGAGAGAAAGAAAGAAAGAAAGAAAGAAAGAGAGAGAGAGAGAGAGAGAGAGAGAGAGAGAGAGAGAGAGAGAGAGAGAGAGAGAGAGAGAGAGAGAGAGAGAGAGAGAGAGAGAGAGAGAGAGAGAGAGAGAGAGAGAGAGAGAGAGAGAGAGAGAGAGAGAGAGAGAGAGAGAGAGAGAGAGAGAGAGAGAGAGAATGAGGGAGAGAGGGGGGAGGGAGAAGGGAAAGAGAGAGAGAGAGAGAGTGAGGGAGAGAGAGAGAGAGAGAGAGAGAGAGAGAGAGAGAGAGAGAGAGAGAGAGAGAGAGAGAGAGAGAGAGAGAGAGAGAGAGAGAGAGAGAGAGAGAGAGAGAGAGAGAGAGAGAGAGAGAGAGAGAGGGAAGTATAGACAGACAGAGACACACAGAAACAGACACAAAGACAGCCAGCTAGACAGCGGCAAAGAAAGAAAGAAACAAAGAGAATAGAATCACATTCATTCCTTTTCCTGTGAATTGTCAGTATCACTGTAGGGTTTATCGTTAAAGAGCAAAGCATTCAAAGAGCGCAAGCACATGACAATGCTTCTGCACTTGCTAATATCCACTTCATTCACCGAGGTTGCACGCTGTGTCTGACTGGAGCCACGTGAGGCATGTAGCGCTAAAACTGAAAATGGAATTTAAAACTTCATGATGTAATTCTTTGTATCACTTTTTTTTAGGGTTTGCTCTTGACACATGCATAAACTCGAGAAGAATTTCCCTTCAACGGAAGTCCATTATGCCTCTGCCTGCATCATTTTTATTCTGTGGGACGCTGGCATGTACATGACGTAAAATGCGAAAGACAAAAAACAAAAAACAAAAAAAAAACTGCATCATTTTGTAGAAGATACCTAATGAGAAGAGGCATACGAATGAAAAAAAAATCTTTTTTTTTTCCTTCCTATTTCGATTTAAAGCACGCAATCTACAGATCAAAATAAAAAAAAATCGTCTGCTGAAGTGAAACCGAGAGCAAACAGACGTCATTTCCTGTCATGAGGGCGAGGCATACCGTAGTTCCGGGTCTCGTGGAGCTGACTGCCAGGGAGATGCGGTCGAGAGGAGGACCCAGCATGAGGGCGTGCGGGAACTAGCCAGACCCCGAGGCGACTCAGCCAGGTACTCCCCGCCCCCGGCACCAGGCGCGCACACCCTCTCCCTCTCCCCGCGTTTCGCTGCTCCCCCGCCGCTCGGCCCTGCCAATGAGATAGGTTCGGGGGAAGATGAGATGTGGCGCCCTTTAGTCATGTTCTTCCTCCGCTCTCAGGAAGACATGGCAATGGCAGGAGACAGTCGGGTGCGCTGGAAGGGCGGCGGTTGCAACACTGGCTCTGCGCAGCTCGTTGGGGGCATAGCCTGAGGCGCGGAGGACTTGCCACATGCCGGAGATTACTAACAATTTTATCTTGGATAGTTCTCAGCGCTCGCCGGTTTTTGCTAAGGTTTCTGTATGCATTAGCCTTGATTAGATATTCTACATTGATTGGAGATCACGATATTTGAGTGTGAAAGATGATAAAATAGGGAATGAAGAGAGAGTTTAGTGAGGGCGAGTGTGTGTGTGTGTGTGAGTGTGTGTGTATGTGTGTGTGTGTGTGTGTGTGTGTGTGTGTGAGTCTGTATGTGTGTGTGTGTGTGTGAGTGTGTGTGTGTGTGTGAGGCAGGGATGGCCTCCGGCGCCCCCTCCCGCCCTCTCACAAACACTCCTGCATAGCGTATGAGACCAGCACGCTCCTCTTCAACCCCGTGATACTCCAGCCCTCCAGAGCATCTTCCTCTTCCTGGGCTTACGATACATTGGCTCTCTACGTCAACGTCATCGGTAGTTAATGATGATGTATGGATGTTTCATATATGATATACATAAAATATATAAAATACCCTCGTGCTCCCTGGAAAGCAATCATGACATGAAAATCAGACAAGAAAATTTCCTCATCAATACAAGACATGTTTCTAAAACAAAAGCCATAAGCAAAAGGCGTGTAATATAAAGCCAGCAACACACAGCACTCATCTTCTCACTATTCTATTTCATTATGCACACCGGACACAATCGAGAGCATAATATCCCAAGCGTTTAAGATTATCACAGTCAGACAAGTAATCACAAAACGTTTCATTACCATCATTATCCACCCGCTTCACTTCTTCCTAAAGTCAAGCCTCCGCCGTTCGCCCTTCTTCTTCTTCTTCTTCTTCTTTTTTAAGAGCCT
>BOPN01001933.1:47500-50000 GCA_017312705.2 Penaeus japonicus
TTGTTCTGGTAGTCTCTTACTTCCGTTTCTGTTTCTTTTATTTATTTTTACTGTCTGTCTCATTTTCTCTCTTTATCTATGTCTGTTTGTCTGTCTTTCTGTTTGTCTATCTTTCTCTCTCTCACATACATACTCTCTCTGTCTCTATCTTACTCCCCTTTCTCATTTGTATTCTCTTTCTCCATCTCTCTCTTAAGGGTAGAGTGATGGTAGAGCTTGTGATCATGTCACAGGGTCCATTGTCTACACCACGGCTCACTGACCCACAGCACTGCCCATGAGCTACACCCGGGAACTCTGTCCAGCCTGGAGGGTACATTTTCACCCCCTCTCCCCCTCTTCACTACCCCTCCCCTCCACTCTCTATCTCTCCCCCATCCCTACCACTATCTCTCTCGTTCATCCCCTCTCCCCTCCACTCCCTCTCTCTATCTTCCCTCCATCCCCACTCCCTCCTCCCCCTCCTCCTCCCTTTACCCGTCCTCCGAGCCGCTCTCTCAACCCCCCCCCCCCCTACACGCACACACCCGCAGTCAACTCAGAACCCTCCCACTGTAACCGTTATGGGCTGGTTATGACAGTCTTGCAAATATATGTGTTCCTCTCCGGGTCACGTTGATGTACTGCATCTAATATATGCCCCCCCC
The DNA here is from genome assembly GCA_017312705.2 of Penaeus japonicus. Taxonomy (NCBI): domain Eukaryota; kingdom Metazoa; phylum Arthropoda; class Malacostraca; order Decapoda; family Penaeidae; genus Penaeus; species Penaeus japonicus. The sequence goes on from BOPN01001933.1 coordinate 48,148, forward strand.
CCCCCCCGCCTCAACCTTTTCTTCCCCCCTCCCCCCCCCCCCTTCGCCTTAGGTCACAGAGGTTTGTGCACTCGAGGTCAGTCCAGGTATGTAGGGTGTTTAACCTCCCTTCATTTTACCAGAGAAGTCTTTATACCCGAGAGAGACGAGGGAGGTTGTGTATCCGAGGACCAATCAAGCTTTCTGTAAGATACTCGGTAAAGCTTTATAACCCGTCGATCAATAAAGTTTCATTACTCGAGGACCAGTAAAGCTTTCAATACTAGAAGACCAGTAAACACTATTCACCACGAAGACCGGTACAACATTAACGGCCCGATTTTTAGTAAAGCTTCCTTGCCAGAGGACCAGTAAGCCTTCAACACCAGAAAACCAGTATTGATTTCAAACTACACTACTCGAATTTCAGTGAAGCTTCATACCCGGGGAATGCCAATGAAGCTCCCTTTTCTCTTGAGGGGGTTCCTTAAACCCTATTTACGGGAGGACCCCCCCAGCCCCAGCCCCCGCCCCCGCCCACACCCCACATGCCTAATGAAGAGCACGCGCGCGAAGCGAGGGCGGAGCGAGGCGGAGCAATAGGGAGGAGAGAGATTAATGTATTAATTGATGTACATTAATTAAAACACTAATGCATAAGCCAGAATGCTGATGTCTTGATTCGAGTATTTCTTTTGCGCTGAAATGTCTTGCATAATCTCGTATTTAAGTGAGATGTTCGTGTTTATGTCGTTTCTGTTGCCGATGCTTCGAGACTGTTCCGTTTTCTTTCTTTCGAAGCATTACAAGCTTTCAATCTAAAGTAGCCATTCGTCTATTAACAAAGTAGCTAGTCAAGCACCATCACTCGTCTTAATACCGTATGCAAGTGGATATGCAATTCACCATAGAAGTATTCTTAATTGATCTTATTGACAAGAATTTCTTTTAGTTTGTAATACACTAATGTCTCTGACGATTGACGATTCTTCAACGAACGATTTGAAAAAAAGAAGAAAAAAAATATATATATATTCTGTGGACCATATATTTGTTGTCGTTGTTTCACTTTGTCGTTTCGATACAAAATTGATATTGTTATATGTAATATTGTTTGTAGCATTCAAGTATAAAATATGCCGAATGAAAATTGTATTAATTCCCTTGTTGAATGAAGTCCATGAAAATATGAATATTGCCCATTGTGACTTTAAACAATGATATGCTTAGTGTACATGGCAATAGCAGTCAAATAATAAGAACTCAAAGTCATTGTCAAAATTACTGTTTACTTGGGAGTCGGTACAATTGCCATTATGACTATGAATATATACTTTCCTCAACAATACGAGCATAAACCGACACTAACACTGCCAATAAGTACGTGTTACCGCCATTAAACAGTGTGATCACAACGAAAATAAAAGAAGGACGTAGTGCGAGCATTTACTTAGGTACAAATGCCGTTCTGAAGCGAAGCCTTTCGAATGCTCTTGGTATGCAATGCCATCCGTTGCTCGGGGTAAACCATAATTGATAAACGGCAGTACCGTCTACTTTGCAAGTTTAATTTCAGAGTAGTTATTCCTCTCACAGCGGGTTTTCCCTGCAGGCAAGAGCCTATGGCTAATTCATTAATTGCTATTCTTCGAGGGTTTCTCGTACCTGTCTGCCGATGAAACGTTGACTTCTTATACATTCAAGTACAATTAGGCTGCAAGTTTACATTCGTACCTTGTAGCACGTGCCTGCTTGCTTGCCATTGACCAGACGCTGACTTGATAAACCTCAGCCTGACTCGGGGTATCATAATTGCCTGAAAGTAGCCATGCATAAAGTTCTCTAATGACTGACAAACTTTTTGTACCCCGTGA
>BOPN01001933.1:92500-95000 GCA_017312705.2 Penaeus japonicus
CTACTACTACTACTATTATTATTACCAACACCACCAATAATTATAAAAATAAAAGCAGTGACATTCAGCCAGAGACACAAAGAGAGAGGTCGGCCATCCCGCGTGCAGCAAATGGTTACAGACAAAAGCCGACGAGATACCGCATGCGGGTGGAAAAGCCACGGCTGAGGGTAAGGTAGACAGACACACGATAAGGTGTCGTCGGATCGATTCGGAATGTTCAGAGAGGGAAACCGGGGAGGAAAGATCATTATGGCGGTGTATGTGTGTGTGTGTGTGTGCGTGTTTGTGTGTAAATGTGTGTTTGTTTGTGTGTGTGTGTTTGTGTTGTTTTATTGTTTCTTTTTTTGTGTTTATGTGTGTTTGTGTGTAGAGGGGGAGGGGAAGAGGGGGTGTTACAATGAAGGAGAAAAGAGGTATGGATAGGAAATCTACTCTAAAATGGGGGAATATTGAAGGACGGAAGGACTCGAATGAAAGTAATACTGGACAGGATATTACAGGTAACGATGGAAACTGGTGACTCGATAAAGATGGATGGTAATATTGAATTGGGTGCCACAGGGAAGGAGAAAAGAGGTAAAGATGGAAACTGGTGAAGGGCGTAGAGACAGAGAGGAAAGTACTGTTGGAATTACGAGGAGGGAGAAAAGAGGAAACTTGCAAAACTGGGGAATGGAGAAGGGAGTGAAAAGAGGAGGAAAGGCAACATTGGAAAGAGAAAAGAGAGATAGATGGAAAGCCATAAGACTGGTGGATGGAGTTGAGGATGGAGGGAGGAAGGAAGATATGGGAGAGGGTATTACGCAACAAGAAAAAATAATGGAAGTTGGAAACAAGTGCAAAAACTTGTTGAATGGAGAGAGGGGGGAGGGTGAGAGAAGAATGAAGAGTGGAAATGTTGGTGATGGAACAAATGTCACGACGGAGAAATGAGGAAGAGAAAGAGGAATGTAGGGACGAGAGGGTGGTAAAATGTAAGAGGCGGGCGGAGGGAGGAGGCTGGCACAGTGCCACACCACAACCAGCCCCCGGACACACTCCCCCTTGGCTCCCTCTGGTGCCCTTCCCTTTGTCCATGCCGCGCGGAACACGTATCAGCTGTCTCATTAGACAAGTTTCGTTCATGTTTTTTCAATAATCATTTCACGTTTGAGATAATGATTACATCTGTCTTAATTACACACATGCAGCTACACACATAAAAACAAACAAACGCTCATGAACACACGCACACACCCACCCCCACCCCACACCCACCCACCCATCCACACACGCACACACACACACACACACACACACACACACACACACACACACACACACACACACACACACACACACACACACACACACACACACGCACGCACCCACCCCCCACCCCTCCCCACACACACACACGTATGTGCATGTACGTCTATGTAAACATATACATTTTCCTCTGTCTTCATCAGCGAAGAATCGTAAAACAGTCCGGGAAGCGACGTGGTTCCGTTCTGGGTCTGCGTTTCCCCTCCACTTCCCCTCACCTGTGCATGTTCAGCAGACATTGGGGCAGGCTGATCGAAACCTCCCCTCGACCCACAAGCGCACGAACTACCGGTTCCTCTTTGGCTCCTCTCGGGCTCCTCTTTGGATACTCTCTGGTTATTCTCTGGATCCTCTCTGGCTACTCTTTGGTTCCTCTCTGGCTCCTCTTTGGTTTCTCTCTGGCTCCTCTCCGGCTCCTCTCCGGCTACTCTCTGGCTCTTTTCTAGCTCCTCTTTGGCTCCTCTGACTCCTTTTTGGCTCCTCACTGGCCCCTCTCTAGCTACTCTCTGGCTCCTCTTTGGCTCCTCTCTGGCCACTCTTTGACTTCTCTCTGGCTCTTCTCTGGCTCCACTCCGGCTCCTCTTTGTCTCCTCTCTGGCTACTCTCTTACTCCTCTTTGGCTCCTCTCTGGCTATTCTCTGGCTACTCTCTGGCTCCTCTCTAGCTCCTCTCTGACTCCTCTTTGGCTCCTCTCTGATTCCTCTTTGGTCCGTCTTGGGCTTCTCTTTGGCCCCTCTTTGGCTCCTCTTTGGCTATTCTCTGGCTCCTCTTTGGCTCCTCTCGGGATCCTCTCTGGCTCGGGTCCTTTCGTTTACACGTCACTTTGTCTCGTAGGGGTTAAGTTACTACGCGTCCGTAGCCGTAGCGCGATTTATTACTGTCGTCATGGAAGGATCGGGGAATATATTTTTATTATTGTTTATTTGATTCTCCTCTGGCAGAGAAACTTCTCCGCTTCAGTTAAGTTTTTCTTCTTCTGTTCTTTAAGGAACATAGTGAGACATAAGTGTCTTTGATTGAGTTTCTTCGAATCGTTCGGCCTCTGTTAGTCTCAAATCTCAAACACTCGGGATTGCTCGGAGAATCTTCCTATTGAATCTTCCATTATTTTTTTTTCTTTGAAGTCGTTATCTCCAGTAAATTCGCGGGGCTCCAGATGCCTCCACATTCACCGGCACTGATTTTCCAT
>BOPN01001933.1:102500-115000 GCA_017312705.2 Penaeus japonicus
ACTGTACTCTTTCTTGCCAATACTTCATATGAGCATACCACGTTTGGAAAGCAATATCTATATTGGATATATCATTGTCCTAGACTTGGATTACAAACTTTTTTAGGAAAACATAGATTCTCTGCTGATTTTGAGTTTGTTTACCTTTTGGCGGACTTTTCGAAGGAGAGTGAAGTTAAATGAATGGTAAAAGTAGTCAGGAACGTAAAATTAAAGTATACAATTATATGAAATATGTATACATTAAGTCTATATGTATGTTATATTAAAGATACGCATATATGTACATACACACATGAAATAAGGAAGATCTGTACAGAAACACATGATCCCTCTCATCCCGTTTGTTTTGATGGAGCGTAGACTGAATTACCAACGGTGCGTTCGTGAAATGGTTATCAATTCTTTAACTAGGAACAAGTACAACGACTGATTCATACCAAAATTGAATTATATTTTGTTAGTTCTACTTATGATTGTAGTTTCTCTTATGAATTTGTCGTTTGGACAGTGCCATTCCTCCGAAACATGTTAACATTTATTGGAACGGTTGGTAAAGCTGAAGCAGCTGACGCAGATGTGCCACGCTTTTGCGTCCTTGAATACCGCCTTCGTGACACGAACACGACATGGACACAACATGAATATGACATGGCCACGACACGCAAAAAACGTCCTAGAATACGGGTGTATACCTTAACAACGCAAGATCTATTTTGCCCCTTTCGATGGTGTCACCATCGGAAATTCATAATTGGTGAAAATGCAAAACAAATATATGTATATATAAGTATGTATATATATATATATATATATATATATATATATATATATATATATATATATATATATATATATATATATATATATGTATCTGTGTGTGTGTGTGTGTGTGTGTGAGAGAGAGAGAGAGAGAGAGAGGGAATGCCCTGGTTTAAGAATATAGATAAGTAATTGAAAATCGAAGGATGATGGCATTAGGCTCAAAACTGTCAAAAAAACATTTATTTTAGTTTTGCAATGGCGGAGCACAGACAACATATATATATATACATTATACATACATACATATATATATGTGTGTGTGTGTGTGTGTGTGTGTGTGTGTCTTGTTAGCCGTATCATTGATGTTGCCGCGACCTTGGATCCTTTGAATCTTCCCGATGCCGTGTTCATGTTTTCCTTCGCCGCGATATATGCAGCTCCCATTATTTTCCCCCTCTGCTTATGAATGACTTCATGAATGACTTTTCCTTGCTTCCAAATCCGGTATACGTCTCAGAAACTGTAAGGAATACAGTATGCGGTGCTGTCGGTGTTGCTTGTGGGCGGCTCCTTGTTCCCTGCTAAATCTCCTTTTTTCGTGCCGGACGTGTTTGTTATATTTATTTTAGTACTAAAGTACCTGTTGATTGTCTCGGAGATGCTGCACTGAGAAAGTATCAAGAAACCTGAGAGAGCGGTACGATCGGTTCTTGCTCTAGTTATAATGTTCGCCGCTTTCTTTCTGATGTTTAGCAGGAACTTTCAGCTCCTGTTTGATATATATATATATAGAGAGAGAGAGAGAGAGAGAGAAAGAGAAGAGAGAGAGAGAGAGAGAGAGAGAGAGAGAGAGAGAGAGAGAGAGAGAGAGAGAGAGAGAGAGAGAGAGAGAGAGAGAGAGCCTGAGACTGTTATGATACGTACATTACAACTGCATATTACAGTTTTTTATCCCTTATCTTTCCAGTTGCAATAATGACTTGCAATCATTGATTGGCAGCCACGAGCTATTATGATTATGTAATGCTTCCTGTCTGCTCATGACGAGGGGATTAACTCATATCCGTCGCCATTTAGAACGTGATTTGCAACCCGATAATAAACCACAGTATTTACAGGCTTTCACCTAATGGGGCCATCAATCAAGGATTACCAACTGGGCCAGATAATTATGCACAACTGAACGTGGTGAGCTCTCTCTTTTTCTTCCTTCTTTTTCTTTTTTACTTAATTTGTACAGAAGATTAAGCTGAAGAAGAAGTAGAAGGAGAAAGAGAAGGAGAAGGAGGAGGCGGCGCAGGAGAAGAAGAAGTAGGAGAAGCATAAGAATAATAATAAGAAGAAGGAGAAGAGGAATACGGTAACCAACTCATATCACATGCAACATTAATTTCAATCAATAGATCTCTTTAAGCTCTAGCTAATTTCGAATAAGTTCAAATGTAAATTTGGCTTCGGAAACTCATCGAGAATGTTTAAACAAAATGTGTCCTAGGTCTACCAACATGAATAAAAGAATTTCTATATATGTTACAATAGTTTATCTCTATGTCTGAAAATTAGATTGGTGAATGAGATAAATATATACCGGTAATATGTTTGCAAAGTTAATTTCTTATGAGTATTATGATTGCGTTGAGTTACAAAATTGCCCACATTATGCAGCAAGTGTTGCAGGTTCCTCAACAGGCAGTAGTAAAGGAAATGAAAAATCAACAAAAAATTAAGTTAGCAGAGTCATGAGCACCGCCTAACCACACGATTTCGCTAACTGTCTCTTGTTTATAAAGTGAATTTAAACACAAACTTTCTTCCCCTCTTTTAGACGTTCTTTATGTCTAGTAAACTATATTTTAAGTGTAGAGTGTGTGCTTGTTTATCTGAGGAAAGAAAAGGGGTGGGGGCAGGGGGGCTAAACTGAAAGGAAACTATTTCTAATGATTTGCTTTGTTGAACAATGGTTTTTGTAATTAAACGAATACTTTGCATTCCGCAAGCAAACAGCGTAATACGACCAAGGAAGCTGTGAAGGAACTTTAAGATCGTATTTGATAGCGAGAAGAAATTTCCACTGCGCTGAAGTGAAAATGATTATGTTAAGAGGAATATGATATGATAACAATTATAATGATAATGACGGTGATGATGATCATAAGATTGATATAAACTATGCTAATACAGCGATAAGGATGAAAATGTGTGATGTTAATTATGAAAATAAAAATCCGAATCTGGAAAATTATGCTGACGAATAGTTCGCTAAACCCAGGCAGAAGTAGAAACAAACTCGATATTACTACAAGTCGATATACGAGTAATATCAGTTAAGAGACACTAATATAGGTATAAGAAAACAAAGGGCAGTTTTAAGATTGTTTATCTCGCATAAGCTTTCCTTGATTTTCGAGTGAATGGAACGTTTGGTTTTTGCATTTTGTTCAAGGTTCTCGTTTTCAAACTCATGCCGGGCTTGGTTACCTTTACTTGGAACTGTTTCTGGAATGAATATTTGACGAGGTGAATATTTGAAAGCGAGTCTCACGCCATTGGGTGTATATGTGTGTGTGTATGTGTGTGTGTGTGTGTGTGTGTGTGTGTGTGTGTGTGTGTGTGTGTGTGTGTGTGTGTTTACATGCTCGTGTGTGCATCAGATAACATTTATTGGGTTAACTTAGTCATCAAATGCAACGAGACTGAGGCTAGTGTTCGGTCTATAAGTACACAAGAGAGTGTGGAATGGGGTTGCAAAACTCATCCAGCCAGAGATAACGTTGATTTAGTTGAATATAGATTCTCTTATCTTTCCTCGTTAGGGAGCTAGAAAACTACCTTGGAGAGCGTGAGGTGCAGGATCTTAAGAAGCATTTTATCACATTTCTTCGCGGGAGATCGTCCTAAGTTGCATCTTAGGTTGAGTTGTGCTTGCTCTATGGCTCGTTGTCTGAACTTGTTACTTTGCAAATGATGGTCGTTTGTGCAATTTCTTTTGGGGGGTATCAGTAGAACGGTGTCCGAAATCACCTATTTTATTATCACTTGTTGAATTATAGAGTATGTAAGAGTTTGCATTTTTTCCAGTTTGTATTTTACAGCATCGTTCCCGGCTGCTGTAATAGTTTCTTTCGAGAAGCTTTAGATATGACTAACTTATTTTGCAATTGGTCATAATTCGAGGAAAACTTTTCTTCTAAGATTAAAGTTACGCGTGATAAATTAAGACAAGTTCGGCGCGGGAACTGTAGGTTAGGAACCAATTTGAGTTGATTTATGTTGATTCGGGAAAACGTTCGTTTCCGCCACTGAGAGAGAGAGAGAGAGAGAGAGAGAGAGAGAGAGAGAGAGAGAGAGAGAGAGAGAGAGAGAGAGAGAGAGAGAGAGAGAGAGAGAGAGAGAGAGAGAGAGAGAGAGAGAGAGAGAGAGAGAAGGGGGAATAAGGGAGAGATGCCCAAATAAAGAAACGGGAATAAAAGAGAAAGCAAGGAAGAGAGGAAGGGGGAAGGGAGTGGAGCAAGAACGGAAAAAGAAAACGGAGCAAGAATGATAGAACAGGGGAAAGAGAGGAACGAAAGAAAAAAAAAAGGAAGAGAAAAGAACAAGAGAAAGCAAGGAGTAAATGAGAAGGACAGAGAGAAGCGGTAAGCATGACACCAACATCAACCGCAGAGGAGGCAGAACACGGCACGGGGCGAAGGCCAAGTAACGGGATTAGCCGGCTTGACGAAAGAACCGCGGCTGGAGTCTCTCACTGCAGATCAATTTTATCGCGCTGTCGTCAACTGCCAAGCCCCGCTTCGCCACGACGCCCACCACCTCTCCTACACTTGTTATTCGATGTTGCACCTGTATCGATGATTTATGAAAAACTATCGACAGGTCACGGACGACGATAGGTGATTCCTCAACTCTCGATTGATGTGCAGTAGCTGTGATACATAATCTTACATGTGTGCGTGTAATTCCGATTAAGATTTAAGAACACTGAAACGCACCGAGTACAAACAAGTCTTGCATTTATGAAGTTATTGAATCTCATCTGTTTTCTTCCCTTGTCGAAATGGCCCCCCCCCCACCCCCACTCACTCGCTCGCTCGCCCACGCTGCTGCCGAGTTACTGGTGTTACGAAAGAACTAAACCGGAGGGTATATCGGTCACGCGCTGTAGCGATACCGATCCCTTGGGAAGTGGGTGGATGATGTGTTAGGAAAATATAGTGCGGAAGGTAAAAATACAGTATGGTTCGATCGACATTAAGGTGACGAATCGAATGTCATCATTTTGAGAAAGTATGAAAGGATAGGTATGTTAGGGAATGAAATTATTCGACATGAGTCGAATTTGATGAAGAATAAAGGATAAATAAGGGTGATGGATAGATGTAAAGCCAAATCGATCATAATGCTGACAATAGACATGAAACAGTGCTGAATAAATGACTACATAAAATAGGCGAAGGAATGTGAAAAATAGGAAAAGATGAACGAAAAAAGAGAGAAAAGAATGAAAGCTTTAGGTATCGTCTCGACCTCGCTTGGAATGGAAAGGTGACGTATTGTCTAAAATTGGGTTTCGAAGTGCATGACGGGGTACGCACCTTTCTAAAGGGGAGCGAGAATTAACAAGTTGAGGGACAGATATGCCAAAAGAGAAGGGAAAATGGCGGAACTTGCATGGGAAAGTCGAATTCCATCGGAAACACACAACACTGAAAAGAAATTCGAAATATATATATTTTTTCAAAAGTGGTATCACGAGAATTAATAACTTTAATAAAAAAAACACGAAATTATAATTGACCTTCCTCGAAAAAATAACCGAAACTCTAGCGAAAAAGCAAATAGCAATACCATCCGTGCAGAGTTATTCCAAGCGATTACCAGAGCTTTCGAAATGAGATCCAGCGGTCGGGCGACGGCGTCAGAACGCGGTCCTAAGCGTTCATCACACGAGCCGGGCGAAACCGCGGCTAAAGAGGAACGTCTGCGACCCCATAAGCTCCTGTACCTTCTGTCTGTCTGTCTGTCTGTCTGTCTGTCTGGTGGCTTCGAATAAATGCTGTGTTAGGTCTGTGGTATTGGATTGTATATAAGTATTTATTTAAGGAGCTTGACTGTAAATGTTTTTTTTAAGGGATTTGGTAGTTTTTTTAAGGATCTGGTGTTTTTTTTTTTTAAAGGATTTGGTGTTGTTGTTTTTTATGATTTGGTGTTTTCTTCTTCACTCCACGACACTTCCGTCTCTCTTGTTCATGTGTGTGCGTGTGGCGGTTTAGATACTGTCAGACTCGTGACGTTTTCATTTGTAATAAGTTAAGTACTTTGGTTTGTGTTTATTTTTGGTTTCGGTGAAATTTTTGAGACTGCTGTGAATGCGAGAGGGTTAAGAGGTACAGTACAGTCTGATGCCTACGGAGTTTGCATAGGTGAGCGCCTTTTTTTCCCCCTCTTTGTTTTTGGAATGAAAAGTTACAAAAAATGTATACGAGTCTTTTATCTAGGGAGTGTGGCGGTGGTGGTGGTGGGGGGGGGGGGGTGAGGGTAGGTTTCCTTAGCACCATATTTTATTTCAAAAGATGTGCTTATTTCCCTAAGGCGGATTTAGAAAATAAAGCTATATTTTGCCCGTTGGTGAATGAGCTAAGGATTGTGTACCGCAGAAGTGCACGGTGATAATAACAGTTGATGGTGAGTGTGATGATGATGGCGAGTTTGATGATGATGGCGAGTGTGATGATGATGAGTGTGATGATGATGGCGTGTGATGATGATAGTGAGTGTGATGATGATGGTGACGGCGTGGTGACGATGATGATGAGGACGGCAGGAGGATTGTGACATTGGTGATCCACGGCGATGAGTGCGGCCGGAGGTTATTCGGGCGGGCGCGCGGGAAGCGGAGGGAAGGAATGCAAGCAAGCTCGTTTGAAGATGCCTAGTGAGCGTTTGACCTCGACCCCTGACACCCTCTCCCCCCCCCCCCCTTCCCCACCCTCCCCACTCCAGAGATGCCTCCTTTACCCTCCAGACGTCTCTTCTACCCTTCCCCTACCATCCAGACCTCTCCCCTCCCCTCCACACCCTCTCTCCTCCCCTCTCCCATCTTGCAACAAGCACCGTGTTGCCGTGGGTTGCGAGTATGAACACCTGAGTGATGGTGGGTTCAGTTCGGGTTATTGCAGTCCTTGCTCCCTCGACATAGGAGCATCAATAGGAATGGAATCATAAACTAGAGCGTGTGTGTTGTGTTTGTTGGAACTATATTGCACGCGTGTCCTTGCTTGATGCTGGTGAGAGAGAGAGAGATAGAGATAAAGATAAGGATAAAAGAGAGAGATAGATATAAAGATAAAAATAAAAGAGAGAGAGAGAGAGAGAGAGAGAGAGAGAGAGAGAGAGAGAGAGAGAGAGAGAGAGAGAGAAGGGGGAATAAGGGAGAGATGCCCAAATAAAGAAACGGGAATAAAAGAGAAAGCAAGGAAGAGAGGAAGGGGGAAGGGAGTGGAGCAAGAACGGAAAAAGAAAACGGAGCAAGAATGATAGAACAGGGGAAAGAGAGGAACGAAAGAAAAAAAAAAGGAGAAGAGAAAAGAACAAGAGAAAGCAAGGAGTAAATGAGAAGGACAGAGAGAAGCGGTAAGCATGACACCAACATCAACCGCAGAGGAGGCAGAACACGGCACGGGGCGAAGGCCGTTCTTAACGGGATTAGCCGGCTTGACGAAAGAACCGCGGCTGGAGTCTCTCACTGCAGATCAATTTTATCGCGCTGTCGTCAACTGCCGCTTCTCCCGTTTCGCCACGACGCCCACCACCTCACCTACACTTGTTATTCGATGTTGCACCTGTATCGATGATTTATGAAAAACTATCGACAGGTCACGGACGACGATAGGTGATTCCTCAACTCTCGATTGATGTGCAGTAGATGTGATACATAATCTTACATGTGTGCGTGTAATTCCGATTAAGATTTGAGAACACTGAAACGCGCCGAGTACAAACAAGTCTTGCTTTTCTGAAGTTATTGAATCTCATCTGTTTTCTTCCCTTGTCGAAATGACCCCCCCACCCACCCCCCACTCAATCGCTCGCTCGCCCACGCTGCTGCCGAGTTACTGGTGTTACGAAAGAACTAAACCGGAGGGTATATCGGTCACGCGCTGTAGCGATACCGATCCCTTGGGAAGTGGGTGGATGATGTGTTAGGAAAATATAGTGCGGAAGGTAAAAATACAGTATGGTTCGATCGACATTAAGGTGACGAATCGAATGTCATCATTTTGAGAAAGTATGAAAGGATAGGTATGTTAGGGAATGAAATTATTCGACATGACTCGAATTTGATGAAGAATAAAGGATAAATAATGGTGATGGATAGATGGTACAAATCGATCATAACAAGACAATAGACATGAAACAGTGCTGAATAAATGACTACATAAAATAGGCGAAGGAATGTGAAAAATAGGAAAAGATGAACGAAAAAAGAGAGAAAAGAATGAAAGCTTTAGGCACGTCTCGACCTCGCTTGGAATGGAAAGGTGACGTATTGTCTAAAATTGGGTTTCGAAGTGCATGACGGGGTACGCACCTTTCTAAAGGGGAGCGAGGATTGCATGTTGAGGGACAGATATGCCAAAAGAGAAGGGAAAATGGCGGAACTCTGCATGGGGAAAAGTCGAATTCCATCGGAAACACACAACACTGAAAAGAAATTCGAAATATATATATTTTTTCAAAAGTGGTATCACGAGAATTAATAACTTTAATAAAAAAAACACGAAATTATAATTGACCTTCCTCGAAAAAATAACCGAAACTCTAAAGGAAAAGCAAATAGCAATACCATCCGTGCAGAGTTATTCCAAGCGATTACCAGAGCTTTCGAAATGAGATCCAGCGGTCGGGCGACGGCGTCAGAACGCGGTCCTAAGCGTTCATCACACGAGCCGGGCGAAACCGCGGCTAAAGAGGAACGTCTGCGACCCCATAAGCTCCTGTACCTTCTGTCTGTCTGTCTGTCTGTCTGTCTGTCTGGTGGCTTCGAATAAATGCTGTGTTAGGTCTGTGGTATTGGATTGTATATAAGTATTTATTTAAGGAGTTTAATTGTGAATGTTTTTTTTAAGGATTTGGTGTTTTTTTTAAGGATTTGGTGTTTTTTTTTAAGGATTTGGTGTTTTTTTTAAAGGATTTGGTGTTGTTTTTTTTAAGGATTTGGTGTTTTCTTCTTCACCCACGACACTTCCGTCTCTCTTGTCTGTCGTACGTGTGTGGGCGTGTGGCGGTTTAGATACTGTCAGACCTGTGACGTTTTCATTTGTATGTTAAGTGGGTTTTGGTTTGTGTTTATTTTTGGTTTCGGTGAAATTTTTGAGACTGCTGTGAATGCGAGAGGGTTAAGAGGTACAGTACAGTCTGATGCCCACGGAGTTTTGTGAATAGGTGAGCGCCTTTTTTTCCCCCTCTTTGTTTTTGGAATGAAAAGTTACAAAAATGTGCATACGAGTCTTTTATCTAGGAGTGGTGGCGGTGGTGGTGGTGGTGGTGGGGGGGGGGGTGAGGGTAGGTTTCCTTAGCACCATATTTTATTTCAAAAGATGTGCTTATTTCCCTAAGGCGGATTTAGAAAATAAAGCTATATTTTGCCCGTTGGTGAATGAGCTAAGGATTGTGTACCGCAGAAGTGCACGGTGATAATAACAGTTGATGGTGAGTGTGATGATGGCGAGTGTGATGATGATGGCGAGTGTGATGATGATGGTGAGTGTGATGATGATGGTGACGGCGTGATGACGATGATGAGGACGGCAGGAGGATTGTGACATTGGTGATCCACGGCGATGAGTGCGGCCGGAGGTTACGCGGGCGCGCGCGCGGGAAGCGGAGGGAAGGAAGGAATGCAAGCTCGTTTGAAGATGCCTAGTGAGCGTTTGACCTCGACCCCTGACACCCTCTTCCCCCTCCCCTTCCCCCTCCCCCACCCTCCCTACTCCAGAGATGCCTCCTTTACCCTCCAGACGTCTCTTCTACCCTTCCCCTACCATCCAGACCACTCCCCTCCCCTCCACACCTCTCCCCTCCCCACTCCCATCTTGCAACAAGCACCGTGTTGCCGTGGGTTGCGAGTATGAACACCTGAGTGATGGTGGGTTCAGTTCGGGTTATTGCAGTCCTTGCTCCCTCGACATAGGAGCATCAATAGGAATGGAATCATAAACTAGAGCGTGTGTGTTGTGTTTGTTGGAACTATATTGCACGCGTGTCCTTGCTTGATGCTGGTGAGAGAGAGAGAGATAGAGATAAAGATAAGGATAAAAGAGAGAGATAGATATAAAGATAAAAATAAAAGAGAGAGAGAGAGAGAGAGAGAGAGAGAGAGAGAGAGAGAGAGAGAGAGAGAGAGAGAGAGAGAGAGAGAGAGAGAGAGAGAGAGAGAGAGAGAGAGAGAGAGAGAGAGAGAGCGCACGCATTCCCATTTAAACGTCTGATAAAAAGAAATAAAAAAAGGAAATACGGAACTAGCAAAGAGAATTAGAAAAGAAAATCTAAACGAAGACAATTAGCTAACAAACACAAAAAGAGGCTTTGATACCAAAGCTAACAAATGGAAATAAGGAAATATCCACTCTTAAAACTGTAGGTTCGACGCCCTTGCTTCTTCCCTTCTGGAAACTTCTGCCGTGGCGCCAAAGTTGACCTTGAGGCCAAGCGCTGCTCACTGACTGACTGACTGTTGGCGGGGAATTGATTATTTCAGACGTTGTTGTCACGCTTACACAACCTGCGACTTTGTGGGAATGTATGTGAGTGTGTATGTGTGTGGGGAGGGGGTATGTGTGGGGGGGGGATGTGAGAGAGAAAGAGAGAGAGAGAGATTTAATTCCAAGGAGAGGGATAGACAGAGAATATATATATATATATATATATATATATATATAAGCACACACACACACACACACACACATATGTGTGTGTGTGTTTCGTTATGTGCGCGCGTGTGTGTGTTAAAGCTAAAAGCTCGTCTTCCTTTGCACAGAATTCAAATGAATAGTTTCACTTGTTTTTCTTTTCCCTTTTTTTTCAGAGACATTCACCGCTCTTCCTTCCCTCCTCCCCCTGCAATGGCTGACTATTGCCTTCCTCTTCGTAAATAACGGATTGGTTGACTGGTTTTCGTGACTGGGGAATATGAAACAGAAACGAGTCCCATATCCGCTATGTATTGCATATGCATTTGTTTGATTTATGGCTTGCGTGCGTGGATGTGCGGATGCAAATAGTACGAATAAAGAGTTTCTAAAGCAGATTCAAGTGCGAGATTCAACGGAAGGTATTTGTTGCAAAATGTGTGCCCTCTTTCTATTTATCACTTTCTTTAGATTTGTTTACCGTATCTCACTCTACAGCCCCCCTGCTCTTTTTTTTCTCTCTCTCTATCGGTCTCTCTCTCTCTCTCTCTCTCTCTCTCTCTCTCTCTCTCTCTCTCTCTCTCTCTCTCTCTCTCTCTCTCTCTATCGGTCTCTCTCTCTCTCTCTCTCTCTCTCTCTCTCTCTCTCTCTCTCTCTCTCTCTCTCTCTCTCTCTCTCTCTCTCTCTCTCTCTCTCTCTCTCTCTCTCTCTCTCTCTCTCTCTCTCTCTCTCTCTCTCTCGGTCTCTCTCTCTCTCTCTCTCTCTCTCTCTCTCTCTCTCTCTCTCTCTCTCTCTCTCTCTCTCTCTCTCTCTCTCTCTCTCTCTCTCTCTCTCTCTCTCTCTCTCTCTCTCTCTCTCTCTCTCTCTCTCTCTCTCTCTCTCTATCGGTCTCTCTCTCTCTCTCTCTCTCTCTCTCTCTCTCTCTCTCTCTCTCTCTCTCTCTCTCTCTCTCTCTCTCTCTCTCTCTCTCTCTCTCTCTCTATCGGTCTCTCTCTCTCTCTCTCTCTCTCTCTCTCTCTCTCTCTCTCTCTCTCTCTCTCTCTCTCTCTCTCTCTCTCTCTCTCTCTCTCTCTCTCTCGGTCTCTCTCTCTCTCTCTCTCTCTCTCTCTCTCTCTCTCTCTCTATATATATATATATATATATATATATATATATATATATATCTCTATATATATATATCTCTCTCTCTCTCTCTCTCTCTCTCTCTCTCTCTCTCTCTCTCTCTCTCTATCGGTCTCTCTCTCTCTCTCTCTCTCTCTCTCTCTCTCTCTCTCTCTCTCTCTCTCTCTCTCTCTCTCTCTCTCTCTCTCTCTCTCTCTCTCTCTCTCTCTCTCTCTCTCTCTCTCTCTCTCTCTCTCTCTCTCTCTCTCTCTCTCTCTCTCTCTCTTGCTCTCTCTCTCTCTCTCTCTCTCTCTCTCTCTCTCTCTCTCTCTCTCTCTCTCTCTCTCTCTCTCTCTCTCTCTCTCTCTCTCTCTCTCTCTCTCTCTCTCTCTCTCTCTATTGGTCAATCTCTCTCTCTCTCTCTCTCTCCCTCTCTCCCTCCCTCTCCCTCCCTCCCTATGTAAACCACAGGCATTTTGTTCTTTTGATCTGCGTTCGTATGTAAACAGAAGAGCAAGTAAACTGAGCGTGACAGGTGCTGCCATCCTCCGATAACTTGGCTACCTTTCTTTCCTCCCTCCATGAGCCACCCACGATGACTGAGTATTGTTTCACCTTTTCTTAGTATGTTCTTTTCTTAAGTATGTTGATTCATATTATTTTTTCTTTTTTCTTCTTCTTTCTCTCTCTTTTTTTATATTCTTTGGAATCTGTTTCATTTGATTA
>BOPN01001933.1:120000-122500 GCA_017312705.2 Penaeus japonicus
AGTCTACCCTTTCTCAGAAGAGTTTTACGGGAGAGGGGAGAGGGAGGGAGGGAGAGTATGATATATTGGGGGGAGGGAGAAGATTGGGGGAGGGGGAGGAGGATCTCCAAGCAGCCATAGTGCTGATGTGTCCAAATATGGAACCTGGTTGGGTCTTATCTCCCTTAGTGGTCGTGGCTGATCAGGTGTCCGAGTGGACGATCAATACTTCCGTGTGTGTGTTTGTTTGTGTGTGTGTGTGTGTGTGTGTGTGTGTGTGTGTGTGTGTGTGTGTGTGTGTGTGTGTGTGTGTGTGTGTGTGTGTGTGTGTGTGCATTGAGGATGTGTATGTCTCAGGTGGCTGGATGGTATTTTGATATTTGGAGTTGTTTGGCGAAAATGTAAATTTCTTGCACGTCTGCTTTATAATATCATTTACCTCGATTGTCTGCTCGGTGTGTTTAGCAACCGTTGTTCAGCACCATGTTCCTTTACCGAATTAGTCTTCTCAAGTTCGGCAACGAAGAATGTATTAATTGATGCGTTAAATTTCTCAGAACAGTGTGGGGAAACTGACTGCAAATTTGGGACACTTCAGTTTAAGATCTAAAGCCAATTTGTTTTACTTGCATCGTCATGATCATCAACATTTTGTTTTTATTATTGCATTGTTGATGTATATAATTTTAGATTTATTTGTATATTTATAATTTTAGATTTATTTGTATATTTATAATTTTAGATTTATTTGTATATTTACTCACTAGTTATCTATATATTCTTTTCATCTTTAGAACCATAAAAGTCATATACAATGGGATTTTTTTTCTAAAATGTGGGTGATCGCCTGTGATCTGGCGGCCAGTCGTTATCTGTACCTGATCGATATAATTGGACTGGCCAAACTTGGCTCAGCAAGACCACGTTTCCCAGTAGCGCATTGGTGCTTCACTTGGGGAAAGGACTCGAAACGAAGGGAAGCTGAGACTATGCCGTTTGAAGGATTCGAAGCCAAAAGAAGCTTCGTTTGGGGTTTACAACAACGACGCTGTTTGAATGATTCAACACCACCACTCCGTTTGAAGGATTCGAAGCCAAAAGAAGCTTCGTCTGGGATTGAGACGACGCTGTTTGAATGATTCAAAGCCAAGACCACTCCTTTTGAAGGGTTCGAAGCTAACTGAAGCTTTGGATGTGAGACCACGCCATTTGAAGGATTCAAAGCCAAGAGAAGCTTCATTAGTTATCGAGACCACGGCCTTGAAGCGCCATCCACTACCACCTGTGCTGAATATGATAATTATGATATTCATAACCCACCAGGAAACGAACATCATGGACGCAGGTCGTTGCACAGCCTTTGTTTTTACACTTTGGGAATCATATGCTCGCCATTGATTTTCGTTTTCACCTTTTAATTAACACCATCGCTCGATGAAATGCCTCAGTCTCCCCCCCCCCCCCCCCTTCTCTCTCTCTCTCTCTTTCCATCCCTCTAGTCTCTCTTACTCTCTCTCGCCTCTACTCTCTATTTATCTATTCTTTCTCTCTTTCTGTCTCTCCCTTTCCTACCCCCCCCCTCTCTCTCTCTCTCTTCTCTCTCTCTCTCTGTCACTCCTAATTGAATCGAAAGTTTTTCAGTTTGATTCATACACGAACCGTCATGTACATTTTTATCACACATATCATTTTCTTTTTTCCCACGCTATCCTGTGCATGAAATAACTGTTGTTTTGAGCTGGTGTTATTTTTTTTTATTTTACGTTTTTTATTTATAATTCTTTTACTTTAAATGTGAGTGCTTATTCCTGGCATGTTGTTTCCCCCCCATTTCAATTTATTTTATTTGTTTAATGTTAGGAGATTTAACTCGGGTTGAGAGTTTATGTTTGTTTTCCCCACAAATGCACTTTTATTTCTAGGATGATAAACATGTATGTTTTTGTTTGTTTATCTCTCGTGTTCTATTATGGTTGTTACCCTTTAGGAGTGCTCAGTGATGATGTTCTTTTGTTTTCTATCCTGTCACGAAAGCAGAGTCTGGCAACGGACAGCTTAAGCCACTGCAGTAATCAGATAGACTAAATTATGTCATATTATCATGTAAACTAAATTTTGGGTACATAGACGATATGATAAACTGTATTGAATTATGTTACATTATTGAGTAATTATACTTACATTTCAGTGTGTTCTTTTTTATATCTTATCATGAAAACAAATCAGGCCACTGTAGTAGTTGTATAGACTTAACTATATTATATTACTTTATGAATTATATTGAATTATAATACTATAGATAGATAGATAGATAGATAGATAGATAGTTATATATGTATATATTTATATGTATATATTTAGCAATGGTTACTGTGTTCTGTATTTTTCTCTCGTTAATGTTTTCTTTGAATTATATTTTTCTATTATTTCTATTATTGATACTGGTGTCATCAATATGATCATGAGTATTGTGATTATTAATGCTAATTCTCTCCCTCTCTCTATCTATCTATCTTTTTAT
>BOPN01001933.1:125000-127500 GCA_017312705.2 Penaeus japonicus
GGGGGAGGGGAGGAGAGGAAGGGTTTGGGGGAGGGTAGGTTTAGGGGAAGAAGAGGACGCACAGAAGGAAGAGAAGAAGAAAGTAGAGGAGGAGGAGAAGAAACAAGATAAGAGCAAAAAAGAGGAAGGGCGACAGAAGGAAGAAGTAAAAGGCACAAAAATAAGAGGTAGAGGAGGAAGTCTAATCTTTCCCTCTGGTGGTTCAGGACTCGGCTTACGAGAGGGGAAAAGAGGAAAGATGTTAATTGTGTGCCTGAGTACGTGCGGTGTTCCGGTGTTGTTTTCCCTTCGTGTCCCGCTAATGTTTCTGGTGTGGCTTGGCATTAAGACATCGTTCTCCTGTAGCGGTCTTTTCTGTCTTTGTTGTTGTCTTAGGAGATCGAGGTGTGTGTTTGTTTCGGGTGTTTGTGTATTTATTTGTGTAGGGGAATAGATGGAGAAATAAGGTTGAGGGAAGAGAGAGGGAGAGGGAGATGAAAGGGAAAGGGAAAGGGAGGGGGAGGGGGATGGGGAGAGAGAGAGGGAGAGGGAGAGGGAGTGTAACCCACCACTGCCAACAGTTGTTACCCGCTTTCTGCCACCAGTTGTAACCCACCACTCCAACAGTTGTTGTAACCCGCTGCTAGCAGTTGTAAAGCACTCGATGCCCTGGATGTGATCCGGTGGATAAACAGACAGACGTTCACGTGTCATAGTCTTTATTGTGGACTCTGTTAATACTCTTAGCATAGCTGTTCGCTCTGCCTGTTCTCTTGCCTGTCTGTCTGACCTGATCTGCTTTGATCTGCCGTGGGTTCCTTCTGTGTCCTTAAGTACAAATCCTGAATCACTTTCTATGCTTCAGGAAACAGGACACGGCAGGTCATAACAGACTGCCAACGATATACATTGAACTAAGTAGAAATATAAAATCAATGTCTTGGGTCACATAATATTCAATACCAGTGCCTTACATCCCGAGCGATATAAGGCACTGATATTGTTTATCATGTGACCCGAGACATTGATTATATTATTTCTACTTAATTCAATGCTATATCGCTGGCAGTTTGTTTTGACCTGACGTGTCCTGTTTCCGCCTCGAAACTCCAGCTTCTCTAGCAGCTGTATTTGCTACCGGAAGGCCTAAGGCGTAGAAAGTGACTCAGGATTCATTCTTAAGAAGGACACAGAAAGAACCCAGGGCAGATCAGACAGATCAGGTCAGACGGAAAGACAAGAGAACAACCAGACCAGACAGTTCTGATCTCCGGCCTTTGGCCGAAGCCTAGTGTATTAACAAGAGTCCACAATAAAGACCATGACACGTGAACGTCTGTCTGTTTATCCACCGGATCACATCCAGGGCATCGAGTGCTTTACAACTGCTAGCAGCGGGTTACAACAACCGCTGGTGAGGTAGGTTACAGGGAAAGGGAGAGGGAGGGAAAGGGAAAGGGAAAGGGAAAGGGAAAGGGAAAGGGAAAGGGAAAGGGAAAGGGAAAGGGAAAGGGAAAAAGATAGATAGATAGATAGAGAGAGAGATAGATAGATAGAGAGAGAGAGAGAGAGAGAGAGAGAGAGAGAGAGAGAGAGAGAGAGAGTGAGAGAGAATGAAAGAGAGAGAGAGAGGGGGGGGGGAGGGAAGAAGGGAAAGGAGGAAAGGATGGAGAGGTGGTGAAAGACAGGATTGCATGCAGTTTATACAATTAAAGGCCCTACTACTCGCGTCCCGTTTTCTTTGGACGAATTGCGCAACAGCCGAGATAGCGGAATTTGGTCAATTGGAAGAGTAATACTGGTTAAATAACTATTAGAGATATCTGTATGTCTGTGTCTGCTTGCATTTATGTCCGCTATCTTAGGAAACTGCAAATCCCAAGTATTTTGATGATTATCACCATAATAACGCACTCACGCTTTCACCCTCAATCCACGTGATCAACTCGAGAAAAAGGAGGAATCACATAAAGAACAAGAATAAGAAAATGAGTCAACAAGAAGGAAAGAATGTTAATCTAAATGTTTAATTTCGTCTACGAATTCTAGAGTAGCTTGTTGTCAGACCTCCGCCCATGACGAGAGCCCCGCCCACGTTGCTTGACATAGACAATGGACGATTTATGTTGACTTATGTTGCTTTAGACGAAGGAAGATATTCTATTTGTGGTGATCTTGATAATTTTGAATTTTGCAAAAAAAAATGTGGAAAAGGGGGGTTTTCAAGTTGGTCGCCAAATACAGCAGTGTTGCGTTTTTTTTTTTTATTTATTATTTAGAGTTACGTGAGTTTGGAAATGCATCGAAACTTTTAACTGCATGAAAATCAATATTCAAGTCCCTTCAGATAATGCACGCTCCCCCTCACCCTCCCTCCCCCTGTCACCCTTCCCTCCCTCTTCCTCTTCTTCCTCCTCCTCTTCCTCGTCTCAAAAAATAGACGTTAGATGCCAGTGATTAGCCACGCGGAAAGCGCCTCAGATGTTCTTCGAGTGTTCTTTGTTCCTTCCGTTCTATCCCG
>BOPN01001933.1:132500-140000 GCA_017312705.2 Penaeus japonicus
AGAGAGGGAGGAAGATAATGTAAGCGGGAACGGAGAGAGAAACATTATAATTAAATGTGGATTTTGCCGTATTTTTTGCGTGTGTGCTTTGCGGTTAATCAAGATTCTTTTTTTTTTTTTTTTTTCTTTATTTTTGCAAGATAGATTTTTTCGATTTGTTTATCTAATTTTTTATTACTTTTTCTTGTTGAGTGTCTCGCTTTTATCTCGTCTCTTTTATACTCTTTTACTTTTCCTCTTCGTTTCTGTCTTTTTTTGCATTTTCTATCGTTGACTTGATAATTATTATCATTTTTCGTCCCTTTACCATTTAGTTTTTTTAAAGTGATTTTCTCTTGTTTAGTAACAGCAGTTATAGATTTTCAGATATATGATGAGAAATGGTAGTTATAGCAGTTATGGTTGTTCAGATATGATAGTTGTTGCAGTTATAATTGTTCAACTACGATTGTTATAGCAACTGTGGTTTTGTTTGTTATAGTTGTTCAGATAGCTGTTATAGTTGATGTTAATGTTATTCAGAATAGTACCAGTATGTGACAGTTGTAACAACATTTGTAGTTTTAAGATAATGAAGCTATTTGTAGAAGTGTTATAACAGATAAGAACAAGACAAATATAAAGGGAATATAAATTAAAGGAAATCCCAAAGAAGCCAAATCTGTTAAAAAAAAAAAAAAAAAAAGAAGGAGAGAGAGAAAAAAAGGATAGATAAATAAAACAAAAATCTTTGTTTCTTTCGACCCCATAAACGTTATTGTTTACACATAGGTATTTCAGCCAACTGTTCGCCGGTTTAACTAGTCGAGCTTTGCGCTGGCGGCTGTCGGATAAATAATGTAGTGTGTTTAAAGTGAAAGTAGAGGCCATCACCATAGTGCAGTAAAGTAGAGCCAGAGGAAGAGATAGTGAGAGTGTGGCGATTAAAAATGAGGGAGAAGGGGTGAGGATGAGGGTTAAGGGTTGAGGGTGAGGAAGACGGAAAGGGAGAGGGGAAGGGTGAGGAAGAGGAGATGGGAGATAAAGAGAGAAGGAGGAAAGGAGACAAAGATTCATATGCACACGCAAACACACATCCACACATACACACACACATACCCCCACCCTACACCCACCCCCACCCACACACCCACACACACAGTAAGGGGAAGAGATCAGCGCAGAGATCCGAGTTGCTATGGCAATCTTGGAAAGAAGTACGAGAGAGAGAAAGGGGGGGGGGGAGGAGGGAGAACGAGAGAGAGAGAGTGACAGTTGTGCCAGGCATCACGTGGGAAAGAAAAGGTGGCGAGAGAGGAAGGTTACTGTAAGAAGGGGAGATGGTGGAAAGAGAAGGAGAGAGAGAAAGAGAGAAAGAGAAGGTCACGCAGGAAGAGAGAGAGAGAGAGAGAGAGAGAGAGAGAAGAGAGAGAAAGAAAGAAAGAAAGAGAGGAAGAAAGATAGAAAGAAAGAAAATTGAACGAGAGAGAAAGATACAAAAGAAAGAAGAGATAAGAAAATAGACGTACCAAACATTGGGTAAACCTGATAACTTAAAGCCAAGCGCAAACGATGGTAAATGGAAGAGTTAAGGCGTAACACGAAGAGAGTCAAGTTAACATAATTTATGGGCGCAAAAAGGGTATATTATACAAGAGCTTTAAAGGTGAAGAAACGCTTTAGCGGAATCTGGTAACGAAGACCAGAGATTTTGAAGGAATTACTTAAAGCTTAATCTTATACTCATCAAGAACTCGTTTTCGAAGCTTAATTCTTAGATTTAGCTTGAACATGCTTTCAAAGCATGATTCTTAGACTTTGCTTGAACATGTTTCCAAAGCTTAATTCTTAGCTACGGCTTCAACATGTCTTCAAAGCTTGCTTTTGAGACTCAGCTTGAAAATGCCAAAGCTTAAGTCTTAGACCCAGTTGAACATATATTCAAAACTTAATCTTAAACTCAGCTTAAACACTTTTTCGACCCAATATGACAAAAAAAAAAAAAAAAAAAAAAAGTTGGGTTATTTTGAATTCCTCACATGGGTTCAACAATTTTTCGCTGAAATAATAGACAAGGGCCGGTTGATATGATGCTGGTATGATTAGGTCCACTGATTGTAAATATAATTAAGCCCAACCTTGAATTCTGATTTACAGTTAACTGAATGACAAAAAATAGAGGATGGCCATTAACATTGATTAAAGGGATAAATTCCAATTAACGTCAACTCGACATTTCCATAATTGTTCGTGGTCAGTGCGTGGTTTTGGTCGCCTGTGGGGGGATGTGGGGGGGGGGGGGGGGGGGGAGGAGGAGTTGCGTGAAGTCACCTCGTTAGGCGTGACATCAGTCGGTTTTATCTTGGCGAACCAGTCTCGCTAATTAAGGGCAAAAACCACATTAGGGAAATAAGCCACTTGTTTAGTGGGATGATGCCCTTATTTTGATGTATGTGGCTTGGCTACTGTTGGGTGGGCCGATGTGTCTGCTTCGTGTTCTCTCTCTCTCTTGCTTTTACATTCACGCCGCTCGCATGCACGCACACATACATCTATCTATCTATCTATCTATATATATATATATATATATATATATATATATATATATATATATATATATATGTATATGTATTATATATATATATATATATATATATATATATATATATATATATATATATATATATATATATATATATATATATATATAAAGATAAGAGTTATCGAAGCGAGAGAGAGAGAGGAAGGAGGGAGGGTGGAGGAAGGAGGGGGTTTCCATGGCAGGGAGAATTAAAAAAACTTTTGCGTGCACGTGTGTGTGCAAAGATGTACGTGGGAGATCGAGTCGATATATAGATAGGTGTGTGTGTGTGTGTGCGTGTGTGTGTGTGTGTGTGTGTGTGTGTGTGTGTGTATAAGTGTGTGTGTGTGTGTGTGTGTGTCTGTGTGTGTCTGTGTGTGTTTGTGATTATGTGTGTATGCGTGTATGTGTGTGTTTGTGCGTCCGTGCGCGCGTCTGGCTAATGTTCTGCATGAGACGTGTGTTTACGAGATTGTATACATTTACGCATGCATGAGTCCCAAACCCGCATGTTTTCCTTGATATACTCCAATCGGTTCAAATCTCCGGCCATTGGCGTTAAACAAGTCTTAAAGCATGAAGCAGAGTCTAGATTCCCTCGTCAGGTGGCTGCCAGTTGGTGGGGAGCGAGTGGGGGGGGGGGGAGAGAAGGGGAAGAGGGGAGAAGGGGAAGAGGGGAGGAGGGGGGGAGGGGGGAGGCAGCTGATTCAGCACTGCGCTATCAGGTCGACGGCGACAGCGGCCAGTTGCACGATTGCTAGGAGTGACAGCATCAGCAACGGGTGCCACGACTTGCTCTTGTCGCTAAGTCAAGTATGTTGTCAGTGGATTCGAACATGGACTGAGTTTGTAGGTTCGTTAGGGTCAAGGGAGCACATGAAGGTCACGCCAGTTATTCCAATGCCGCCCTGTTGACCTCTTAGGTAAGCCACTCCGCCTTGTTTACGCCCGAGGATCAACAAGCAGAGGCCGAGCGGCTCAAGGGAAGGGGAGTCGGTCCCGAGGATTAGGTCGGCTTCGGGGGTTCGGATTCATGACTCGAGCGGAGTGTCGGGATTATGAGTCCGAATATGAGCGCCATGAGTGTCATGAGATTGGTATCCACCCCTAGCACATTTATGAGAGTGAGAGCGAGATGGAAGAAGGGAGAGAGGGAGAAGAAATAAAAATAAAATGTAATTCTGACGGAGATTTGATCGAGACGCGTCAGTTACACCTCTCGTGGTGTAAAGATATTCATTCTCTGTTAAATTTTTCTCTATATATTTCGTAGTAAAATGTTCAAGAAGAAGAAGGATACTTCAGAGAGAGAGAGAGAGAGAGAGAGAGAGAGAGAGAGAGAGAGAAGCTAAAACTTACAAAGATACAAAATACGCATACATATTGCCAAAGTGTGCCGATGTAACTGAGACGGTATGTCAATGAGTGTTGCCTTTCACCCAGTTTTGCGAATATCAGATTATTTATGTAGTTACCCCCCCCCCCCCTTCCTTCATGACTATTCCTATCAGTTGGTTCATCCGGCATTTACGCCGATCTTGCATCCTTACATACGCATTTCCATCAGCACTGCTTAAGGTTTTCTCAACAAACGCAAATACACGAGTACATACAGACTAAACCAATACAACGCAGAAGGGCATTCCTATCATAAGATATCCGCAACAGTCGGTGCTTTGAGAATAGACGGCGTTAAAAAACCGCCTGCTGGTTTTGTTCATGCTTATCCCTCTGGACCCTTTGCATGACTTTTTGGTAAGACATTTTTTATTATTATTATTATTTTTTTAATGCTATATCAATATGTTTATAGTCGGTGTCAGGAGTGAAGCACGCAAGAGGCAGGCCTAATAATCCTCCCAAAGGCGAGTCGAGGTATCGTGTGATATGGCCGCTAGAGTTATCGTGCGCTGAGAATGTGCTTTGTATTACATTGAGGAAAAAAATGGAATGCAAAAAAAAGTGGAAAGCAAATAAGAATAATGATGATCTTGGAACTGAACTTTGATAACATACAGCTGCGTTTGAATTTTTTTTTTCTTTCTGAAGAGTTTCTTTCGAGACCAATCTCGAATGACAGGTTTCTTTCTGGGTTTCTTTGACGTTTGGACAGTCGGAGTCAAACAGCGTTTATCAATCTGATTTTGCGTATTTTAGAGGGACTTGTTTATACAGTTCTTTGGAGGTTTGAGAGATGTGTGTCTTCTTGAGCTTGAGGGTCAATGATTTTTCGGCATTTTTTCGGTATTCCATTTCTTTCTTTCTCTCTCTCTCTCTCTCTCTCTCTCTCTCTCTCTCTCTCTCTCTCTCCCCCTCTCTCCCTCTCTCTCTCCCTCTCTCTCTCTCTCTCCCTCTCTCTCTCTCCCTCCCTCCCTCCCTCCCTCCCTCTCTCTCTCTTTCTCTCTCTCTCTCTCTCTCTTTCTCTTTTTCTTTCTCTCTCTCTTTGTAGTTTTGCTCTCCACATTCTTTCATTTCATACAGAACTAAAATTATTTACATTTTTTTCCCTCAAGCCATGCATTTGCTGTAAGAAGAGCGAACAATCAGATAAATTAGAATGGGATGCAGATAATATTTAAAGCCTCGCATGGTAGTAATATTTTAGAGCCTTGAATACCCACCATTTATATGCGAAACGAAAAGTGGATTTTGTTATGATGTACGTCACAATGAAATATGCTGTATATTATAGGCGTTGCTTTTGCGCGCGTGTGTGTTTGTTTATGTTTGCTTGTTTAATCATGTGTGTGTGATGATAAGTGTTTATGTGTCCATATCGATGAGTATTCGTTCTCTTTATTAATGAATAGGACACAGGACTTACACTGATTGATTTCTCCCATCACTCAACAAGAAGACAATTTTTCTTGACAAGTTTGTTCAACATTGAAGAGAATCTCACGCAATAGGCAGGCAAACGGTATTTAAGGAACCCTCATGACTTTAAGGAGAAACCAATAGATAGCTGATAGAAAAAGATGGATAAAAAATGCCGGGAGAAAGATTGAGAGAGAGAGAAAGAGAGAGAGAGAGAGAGAGAGAGAGAGAGAGAGAGAGAGAGAGAGAGAGAGAGAGAGAGAGAGAGAGAGAGAGAGCACACACACACACACACACACACACACACACACACACACACACACACACACCACACACACACACAAAGAACACACACACGCGCGCCCATAAAACAGGCCAATAAACTGACATACAAAACCATCATTTTCTTGACACACCGTCGCCACTAACAACATCAACCCGTCAACGTAATAATAGGTATCACACCACGATGCCCAATCACCGATTTCACAAACTAAAAAAAAAAGGAAAAAAGAAAGAAAAAAAAGAGAGGGAGAGAAAAAAAAAAAAAATACAGACAACGTCACCACTGTTGCCACACTTCTTCAGGCGCCCACGAAACCCTTTGATGTATTCGAACTATATCGCCGCATTGGTACTCCGGACAAGAATTTTGTTTGTCGTTGCACTTTTGACCAACAAGTTCATATCATTGGCTTGTGTTTACAGTTCCGTCGGCGCTCACGGAAAGAAGCGTCTGTAGGAGCGGTATTGTTCTTCAAATTAGGGGTTGTTGTTTGTTTGTTGTTTGTTGTTGTTGAATGGTGGTGGTGGTGTGTGTGTTTGTTTGTGTGTGTGTATGTGTGTTTGTGTGTGTGTGCTTGTACATGTGTGTGGTTTGTATTGTCTGATATGTTGACTTTATATTTTAATGTATTATTATTATTTTTTTTTATTAACGTAAAACGCCAGCGTAGGATAAGATGAGCGTTTGTTTTATTTGATTAAGTTATATGTAAATTTACTGTTACAATTATTATGATTATTCTCTCTCTTTCTCTCTCTCACACACACACTCTCTCTCACACACTCTCTCTCTCTCTCTCACTCTCTCTCTCTCTCTCTCTCTCTCTCTCTCTCTCTCTCTCTCTCTCTCTCTCTCTCTCTCTCTCTCTCTCTCTCTCTCTCTCTCTCTCTCTCTCTCTCTCTCTCTCTCTCTCTCTCTCTCTTTCCCCCTTCCTCTCTTCTGTGTCTCTCTCATGTTGATGTATGGCGTAATATATAGGCCAAAATCCATTAATAACAGGCTCTCATGTTGAAATATAGTATTTCGATGCGCCGCTTTTTTGTCATTTTCACAATTGCCGTTATGAAAATGGACAATTACAAAGAAAAACAACATCAATAGTCAAATACCCATAAATTTGCGAGTTTGAATTTAACGGATTTCCCAAACGACTGCTTTGTTCCCGCCATTTTTATAACGCAACACGAACCGGGCACAGTACACTATGTAGGATAAGGGTAGCACATACATGCACTCACGGAGATTTATGTATGCACCGACAAATGCACATTTTTTCATGATATGTACACACAAACACGCACACACACACGGACACACACACACGCACACGCACATGCACATGCACATGCACACGCACACGCACACGCATACGCACACACACTCACATAAACCCCCCCACACACACTTGTTTTCTAAATGCTGAAATATGTTTAGATACTAGAAATTAGATAAACAAAGGAATATGAGGAAAATGAAAGTCTTTAAGAGAAAAATCGTTCCCTTTGATACAAAGTTAAAGTTTTCTTTGAGTAGAATTATTTTTTTTGATAAGATGAAGTGTCCTTCAAGGAAAGTAAATTACCCTTCAGTTGACTACTTTAAATTCGTTGCACGGTCACCCCCCCCCCCCTCCTCTCTCTCTGCCTGTCTCTCTTTCTTTTTTTCTCTCTCACTCTCTCTCTCTGTCTCTCTCTTTCTTTCTTTTTCTTTCTTTCTCTTTCTCTCTCTCCCTGACCCCCATCTCTCTCTTTCTCTCTCTCTCTCTCTCTCTCTCCCTCTCTCTCTCTCTCTCCCTCTCTCTCTTTCTTTCTCTCTGCTTCTCTCCCTCTCTCCCACA
>BOPN01001933.1:150000-152500 GCA_017312705.2 Penaeus japonicus
AGAGAGAGAGAGAAAGAAAGAAAGTTATCTCGAGCAAAACGGAGTGTGTATCTCCAGAGCATGAAGGATTACATCCATGATAAGAAAGGAAGAGAGAAAAAAAGGAAAGATCATGAAACGAAAGAATATGCAATAATAATGATAATAAAAAAGAGAGAGTTGGTAAGGGGGGTGGGGTGGGGGGGGGGAGACTGGACGCAACAAATAACTCCTGGGCCGCGAAGATCATTGAGGATCTTACAGGCTTAGCGTGAAGGCGTCGAGGAAGCGAGGGAGGAGAGGAGGAGAGGGAAGAGAGGGAGGAGAGGAGGAGGAGAGGAGGAGAGGGAGGAGAGGGAGGAGAGGAGGAGAGGAACAGATGTCTCTCGTCATCTGAGAGTGCGAGATCGGCAGGTGTGTTTTTTTTCCATCGTTGCAGGGAATTGCACCTTGTTAGATGGACTGAAATTGTGCGAAAGAAAAAGTTTTGTATGAGGGAGGGAGAGGGAGGGAGGGAAGGAGAGAGAGAGAGAGAGAGAGAGAGAGAGAGAGAGAGAGAGAGAGGCAGAGGCAGAGCAGACAGAGACAGAGACAGAGACAGAGACAGAGACAGAGACAGAGACAGAGACAGAGACAGAGACAGAGACAGATACAGACACAGACACAGACAGACAAACAATACAAACATACAGTGAAAATGGGACAAACAGACACAGGTACAAACAAACAAACAGACAGAGACAGAGAACGCAGTAAACACATCCACCATACTCCCACGGTGAATGGAACCGCCACCGCGTAAACCACGGACAAAAAAAAAAAAAAAAAATCCTTCCCGCGAACAGGTCACCCTTGAGTCCTCCCTTGACTTTTAATACAGCTACTACCTTTTGATGCCGTCGTTCGTCTTCGTGCATCCCCAGCCCGCGTTGCAACAAAGAGCACCTCCGCCCGCCCGCCCACCCGCCCGCCCGCGAGCGGTGCACCTTTCCGGAAGAGGTGGAGCGAGGCGGCGCGCCATTGTGGTGGTCGCTCCTCAGAATTTTAATTTCCAATACCAACTTATTTCCGGCGGCCCGATGAGTATGTGGGAGGAAGCGGGGGGGAGGGGAAGGGAGAGGGGGAGGGGGAGGGGGAGGGGAGGGGAAGGGAGGGGGAGGGGAGGGGAGGGGAGGGAGGAGGAGAAGGGGAGGGAGGTGAGGGGAAGGGGAGAGGAGGGGAGGGAGAGGAAGGGGGGAGGAGGAGGAGGGGAGGGGGAGGAGGAGGAGGAAGAGAGGGAGGTGAGGGGAAGTGGAGGGGAGGTGAGGGGAAGGGGGGGAGGAGGAGGAGGAGGAGGGGAAGGGGGTGGAGGATGTGTGGGAGGGAGACAGGGTGACGGGGAGGTGATGCTGATGTAATAATATTGGAGAGAGGGAGGTCTTACTGTGTGTGTGTGGAGGGGGGGAGTGGAAAAGGAAAACGGCGCACATATGCACACTCACACGGACAAACACACACACACATACACACACACACTCACAAGGAAACAGACTGACTGAGACAGACAGATAAACAGACAGACAGACAGACAGACAGACAGACAGACAGACAGACAGACAGACAGACAGACAGACAGACAGACAGACAGACAAACAGACAGACAGATGGGAAGATGGGGGTATAAAGCGAAAGTGACACAACACAAAATCAATACTGAAAGAAACCGACTGACTTGGTTTATTATGCAAAATGATCTGATTGCTCGAAATACGAGCAAGACGGTGTGACGTAACCGAGTGTAATATGGCAAAGATGCATTGAAGTCTGTATATTTATATCTCGATTGATAATTGCAAGTCATATTGGTACAACGGATGCTAACCTTCAGTTGAAGCTGTTACTGTACGTCATACTTTGAAAATACATGCACTCACCCTTAACAATGTCTCCGTACTCGTCATTATCATCTTGCAATAGTGCAATCTGCCGATTATTCCTGATTAGACTGCCTCAGACATTGGCTGTTTATAGTCGCAGTTGATTATGCCCTGCACCAATACCACTGGAAGAATCATTAGGCAGGAACACCGTCAAAGGCAATCGATGACCTGAAGGAAAACGGAATTCTTATGGCATGTTTACAGGGGGGACTATAGTATGTTTAGGACTTTTACGTGTATGTCACCTGGTATGGAAAGTAGGCTCTTTAGTGTTTTATTTTTTTTATTGATCGACGAATGATTATTTACTTGAGCTATATTTACTATTATCCGGATGCAGAATCATAAAAATGCTTATCTATTGATTGATATGGACTTATTATCTATTATCAATATTTAAAAATCATTAGAGGTGTAAACATATATGTGATATCACTCACGGATCTGGTTTTACGCCCACGCCGTTGCACTTTACGTCTATCGTTCGATTGCGTCCTATGAAACTCTTCATGCCAAGGCCAAGCGATCGAACGCGGGAATCAGAGCTCGAGTAAATAACAGGTATTCTCGCCGTAGTTATTATATCTATATAATGAACCCTA
>BOPN01001933.1:162500-165000 GCA_017312705.2 Penaeus japonicus
AAAGTAAATTACATTATTTGTTATTCTGCAATTAAATCATATGTGTTAAACTTTCTTTTATTCTTTAATGGTGTTTGCATCAGAAGTAGTTTGTGGATGGTGTTCATGGAAATCACACAAGCAGTCTAGCAACTCTTGAACTGATACCCTTAATTAATTAATTGATAATTTGATTTTGTATAACCAACCTTTCACCAATTTATATATAGAGCCTGAACTTAGCAAAGTCACTGAGGCCTCTGAGTCACTGCTCTTATGAAAATCATCATGAAGAAGAGGTTAATAGACAAATGGAAATATGAGTAAAAAGCTCTGTCAGTTAACATATTATTAGTTGATAGATATATTTTTAAATGAATGAAGATTTGTAGCTAGAGGGACAAATGTATATTAAAAGGTCTAATTATGATTATTAATCTCAATATATTTATGAAACTAGGTATCACAAAAATGAGTATATATTTGTGTAGTTTAGATATAGATAAGGATTTTTTTGTACCTCACTGCTTCAGGCAAATTTACGTTTGGTCTAACTCAACTCTATATGATTTTGTATATTTTCACACACACACACACACACACACACACACAAATATATATATATAGACCCCCCCATTTTTTACATTACTGCATACATTGTTTTTTTCAGTGCTTTTAAGATAATAAATCCATATCTGTTATATAATTAAATCAGCAGGTTTTAAGACATGCATTTCAAGTTCAGTTCTGCAAAAAAGGAATCCTTAGGTGTCGGTAATTGGATAGAAGCTCCTGCTTTGGTTCATACCGTCAGAACAGAGAAGCACTTTCCTCTTGATTTAAGAAGGCAAATTAAAGCTTGGTTTCTTCAGCATTTTATCAAATGAAACATTATTAGAAGGCTGGTCAGGATCATAAAAGCTTTAAAAAGAAATAGTTTTGTCCTTTTTTTGTTTGTCTTTTTAGGTCTCAGCAATAGTAAAG
Organism: Penaeus japonicus; assembly: GCA_017312705.2. NCBI lineage: Eukaryota > Metazoa > Arthropoda > Malacostraca > Decapoda > Penaeidae > Penaeus > Penaeus japonicus. The sequence goes on from BOPN01001933.1 coordinate 163,464, forward strand.
CTTTAGGCCTCACATTTTACAGTAAATAGGATGAGAATAGCAGCTCTAAATCCATGGCTTTCAGTGGCTGACCTAAGTACATCAGTCTTTTTTCCTTTTACTGTCTCCATCATAATGGACTATAGTTATAGTACCCCAAAGCCAGCCATACAATATGCAATTTTAAAAAGGTTATCAGTTGATTGAGATAGATGTGGGATGTCTGTGCTATATACAAAGCTGTTACAGTAATATCAGAAGATGTAGTGAAAGACTGTCTTAGAGCAACAGTCTCTAAGGCTGATGGTGGCTGACCCAAGTGCATATTTCTGTTGTAGGGTTATGGCCCAACATCAGGGAGCATAGGGAACAGGGTATGTGTTTATTCAGCTTCCTCAGTGGCAGTCAATTTTGGAGTCACCATCTCCACCTTTTTCTGTTTATTTTTTAATCATCTATGTATTTATTTATTTTTGCCCTTGTGGATTTTTGATAGCATCAGCAGCTGTTAAGAAACATTAAAGGAAATTAAGTGCCATATACAAGAAGGCACCCTTATGGTAAGATGGTGTCATCAGAATGCCCTGAGGAAGCATGTTAAGGTTTTCTGTAGGATAGTCCCCCTCCTAACCAAGAAGCAGATCCTGTGTTTGCAATGTGTGAAAAACACATTTTCTTTACTCCTCTGGCTTCTAGTGATAACATAATCCTTTCAGATGAGCAGAGTTGCTGTGGCATTTGTAATTCCCCCCCATACTAGGGCTAGACAAAAAGCTGAATCTTGTTACCACAACTGAAGTATTTATTGAAGATTATTGAGTGTTGACTTGAATTAAAGTAGTGAATGATATATATATATATATATATATATATATATATATATATATAGAGAGAGAGAGAGAGAGAGAGAGAGAGAGAGAGAGAGAGAATGAGAGTGAGAGCAAGTGAGAGCAAAAACGAAAGAGAGCAAGAGCAAGTGCAGGGGAGAAAAAGAGAGAGAGATTGATGGTATGAAAAGTGAGAGAGAGAGTGATGCAAAGAAGAAAGAGAGAGAGTGATGTGGAGAAGAGAGAGAGAGAGAGAGAGAGAGAGAGAGAGAGAGTGTGATAATTAAATTTACCACATTTGGATATCAATCTGAGATGAATGTGTGTGTCTTCTATTGCGTGGGAAGTACAGATAGAAAGTTGATACTCAAACAAGATTCATATTCAGGTGAGGTTAAACGGATTCAAGTTTTAACAAGTTCTTGTGCCCTGTCCCTTGAGAAGAACCTTTACCGTAGAGTTGAAGTAGCCCTGTTCCTTATCTTAACCCTTACGCACAATTGGCTTCCTTAGTTTTGCTAAAAACCAGAAGCTCTTTGTACTAATGTTGTTATCCTTTTTTCTTTTTTTTTTCATTATTGTAAAGTAGTATCATCTGATTGTGGGTTTCTAGATTTAATAGATACTAATAAAGGTGAAAATTATAAAGGTGATAAAAGTGCATTACTTGTTATTGTTATTATTAGTATGATCATTTTTGTTATTATTATTATTGTTGTTACTGTTGATAT
>BOPN01001933.1:172500-177500 GCA_017312705.2 Penaeus japonicus
TATTATTCTAATATATGAGAATACAAAGATCATTTGAAGAATGTCAAGTAATGATATATATAAAATATGAATATTTTAAGGGAATTCCTATTCCAAGGATGAATCCATGATTTGATAAAAATTATATTTATCTCTTTAGGTGGTATGTCCCTCCAAATTTGATTGACCTTTATGATGCACGTCTGCGACCTTGGTATGTTCAAGGCTCCGTTCCACCAAAGGATATGATTATCCTTATGGACAGGTGTGTTTTTGTTTGTATGTTGATTATATGTGGCCACCTATACCTGCCCATTCATCTTGTTAAAAATATTGATAGATTGTAAGCCTAACTGGTAGTTTGATCTTCTCTCAGAACAAGCTGAAGTTAGATACCAAAATTATCTAGTTTATGAACTAATGATATAGCAATATGTATCCATTTTGTATGATTATAACTTACAGAGAAAGGGTTCTTTTTTTAAGATGCACTACAAATTCATTCATTTCCTTAGAGGATATTCATATAGTTAGCCAATGTCTTTTCAATTGTAGTATCATTATATATAGCCGAAAAAGATCTGTCTGCCCTGGGTTAACCCCTGTAGAATTTGAACAATATTTTTAAGTCATGCTCAGAGGAAGAGATTTATCAATGTTCAACAAGAAGCTAGGAAATGATTGCAATGTTTTCAACCGTCAAGATGAAGATTTTGGTATGAAGATTCCAAAATTATAATTCATTTCTTTTCGTGGAGGGAACTAGAGTAGATAGAAGTGATTCTTTAAAACATATTTGCTTCAGTTCATAAGAGGCTAATTATAAGTGGATAGATATTTCTCATGTGATGCCTATATGAGTTGATATAAAATAAATAAATGTTGAAATTATAATAGGACCTTTCCATCTAATAACATATATTTTTCCAATTACACTACATCCCTCAGGAGTGGTAGTGTTCATGGTCAGACATTTACAATCATGAAATGGGCCGTGAAAACCCTAATTGACACTCTCGGAGAAAATGACTTTGTAAATGTTGCTGCAGTAAGTATGGTTTTAAGTTTGATATTGTCTAATATATGATGAATGTTTATTTTCAATTTTCATTAACCCTTTAACCACCTGAAAAACCAAGGGGGTCCCCCAGCATGAACAAAAATAGTATTAGAATGAAAGTCACATCATCTGTAAATATGGTTAACACTGAACTTGGACCTGTAATATGGACCTGTAAAAACTTACCATTATACCTCTAGAGCCATCACATCATCTCAGTGACCAATGTATATATACATATATATATATATATATATATATATATATATATATATATATATATATAAATATATATATATATATATATATATATATATATATATATATATATATATACATATATTTATATATATATATATATATATATATATATATATATATATATATATATATATATATATATTTATATATATATATATATATATATAAATATATATATATATAAATATATATATATATATATATATATATATATATATATATATATATATATATATATATATATATATATATATATATATATATATATATATATATATATATATATGTCTGTATATATATCTGTATATATAACATGATATTACTGGAATGAATAGGTTTTTTGATAGCAAGGACATTTTTTAATGTATTAATGTTGAAAATATTGTCATTTTTATTATACATTTTATCATGTACAAATTCATCTTTTACATGTGTTGCACTCAAATTAGGGTATAGTTGAAATTGCTGAAAATGAAAAAGGAGAAATGTAAAGCTGTGATGCATATTATCCTATTATGCATATTAAGGTACAATTGATATTTTATGTTATTCATTTACAGTTCAATGACACAACTGAGTGGGTGAACAACTGCACATATTGCAAGGTAGGTTATTGTGTGACACACTCAAGAGAATTTGCCTTGTCTTTCTTTTGTTGCATGTACTCTCCAGAAAATAATCTTTGGCGTCTTTGAGAAAATAATTGAATATATTTAATTGATTTACAAATATATTTATGGCTATGTATTGATTTTGAATTTATTTCCCTTTTCATGATTTAGGTAAATGGAACAGAAGAAGATAATGAAGACTGCCATCAAGTTTTAGTCCAAGCAAGCACCAGCAACAAGAAACTATTATTCAGGGCAATTGATGAGCTTGAAGATGGTGGAATAGCGAGTTACTCAAATGCTCTAGAATTTGCACTTAAGGCCTTCAAAGAGGTAAATGTTTGCTCATATCTTCTCTTCTATATATATTATATTACGATTTTGTTTTATTTTATTGAGTAAATGCCTTATTCAGTTGTAACAAGACTTTTGCAAAATATGCAGAGAGCTTACTTGATTTTTCAATATTTTGTGAACATTCATGTAAAAAGGTTTCTTGCTAGAAATGGTACACTAATTAAAGGTATTTGTAATATCAAACAAAGCAAAAACCCAAGTTGATGTCAGACTCTTTCTGGCAAGGTTTCAATATGCATTTGACTATTAAATAATATACTTAGCTCAGAACTACCCACTCAAAATAGAAATATTGAAATGCAAATTTTAGCTTTTGTCTCGTGAGTGAATGGTGATAAACCATGAACTCCGTTACAGCTAATTTTTGTTGTGTGAATTGGGCTAGTAAATTGGGGGTCGCATGAATATGACTCTTGACATTCCTTCCATTACATTTCAGTATTCACAAACCAAGGAAAGAGGCGAAGGTGCTCAGTGCCACAAGACAATCATGCTCTTCAGTGATGGAGGAACTGAATGGCCAGAAGAGATTTTCAAGAAGTTAGTAGTGAGAGTACTTCTTATTGATATACAGATTAGATTTATTCAGGTTTTGGATACTGTTGGCCAGGCCATAAGCAAAACCTGGGTAAAATTCTCATCCATAAATCTTAGTGAACAGAACTGAACATACCTATGACATCTATATTGTATCCATGATTATGTAGTGTTGTTTATTATCTTATTTATCATTTATATTAAAAACTTTTTTCATGAGAAGGGAGAAAATGAACATGTTAAATCTACCTTTGTCATCAGATATAAGGCAGACGAAGATACAAAGGATGTTCGCGTATTTACGTATGCTGTGGGTCCCCACCCCATCCCTACAGCGGTGTTAAAACAAATGGCATGTTCAACAGGAGGCCAGTATTCTGTTATCACTACAAGAAGTAGTGTCCGAACAAAAATACAAGTAAGTTCATTCTGGCAATTTTGTCATCTTACTTTCTTGGTAGTAAAATATCTTAGTGTTATAGATATCTTCATTATAATATTGATGTGTAAATGCATATAGGCATAACTGTTTATATTAATGTTCCTTTTTGGATGCAGTAACTGTTATAGGTTGCTGAGAAGATTTTTCCTGTGTTAGACATAAACAAGAAGAAAAGTGACAAAGTACTGATATTTTTAGATTAATGGGTAGATGCTTGATTAGATTTTATTATGTGAAGGTCATATGGAGTCTGATGTCAAAATATTTGGAATCATTTTTTTTTTTTTTTTATCTTATTTCATTTGTACTACATGCAGTATATGGGGTTGATATTCGGTGTTGTAAAGATTTGCCATTATGTGTTATATGTGATATGGTTAATGAAGGTTAACTCAAGTTGAAAGGTAAAGGAATATAAGTTTTTATCATATTAAAATTAGGACTGTGTTTACTGATATCTCTAGTTATTAGTAAATGTACAGTTATTCAGTTTATATTTGATCTGATTGTTCAGATATGTGTTGTAAAATCTTTTTACAAGTCAACTCTTGGTGTACTTGTAATACATGCTGATGATCATCTTGTTAAAGTTTTTAGAAATTGAAAATAACTATCTTGTAATATTCACAAGTTATTTTGTTTTTTGATTCCTCAGTGATTTACAAAAGAAAAAAAAAATGTTTGTTAGATCGCACTTCATATGGTCTTTCACAAAATTTCAATAACAAAAACTCTTTTTATAGAAACCATATGTACAGCTTTTCAGAGAGAGTGAAATAGAAAGCAGATGGATATTTTACATAATTAATCATTTTTCTCTTCTACGTATTAGAATTCAAGCACAGGTGAAATGTCCAAAATGGGACTGATGTTTTATATAGTGCTTCTTTATGCTTTTTCAGATGGTATTTAACATTAAGTTGAGATATTGTCAAGGTATTGTGATCTAGACTGTAATCATTGTGTATGTATATGCATATATATGTGTGTGTGTGTGTGTGTGTGTGTGTGTGTGTGTGTGTGTGTGTGTGTGTGTGTGTGTGTGTGTGTGTGTGTGTGTGTGTGTGTGTGTGTGTGTGTGTGTGTGTGTTAACATACATATGAGCGCATGTGTCATAGTATCTTTTAGTGAAAATCATTATTTATTACATAATAGATTGCATAGCTAAAGCTGATAAAACTAGGGATTTGGTTTGAAAAGGTGTCATTCATAACTAAAAGGCTGTTTATGTTATATAAATTAAATAAGATCTCACATAGTCAAGTAGCTTGTAGTAGATCTGACCTATGATTTTTTTCAGTCAGATTGTTTATTCATGGAATGATAACAGTTATTTTCTATTCTTTTTTTAATATTTTTGCAATGTGATTGCTTAATATGATGTTCTTTCAGGAATCGTATACAAGCTTACTCTCCCCTGCTCACCCCCTGAATGGAAATCTTTCTGACCAATATACAACTGCGTACACGAGTGCTGTGGTAATTGAGACAGAGTCCAGTACTGGAGTCCACCCCTAACACCCTTTCATACAGTTTTTGGTCTTGTTCCTATTCTTTCCAAGTGTTTAAAGTTTGGCAGTTGTAAGGTTTTGAGTTGCTTGAGTCATGCATCATTACTGATTCTGATAGATTATTTTTTGCAGTGACACAAACATTTGATATGTCCCCTTTCTGGTTGAATGAGATGCATTTCTTCACTGAAGAAAACCCTTCAACTGCCTTACAGAGATCTCTGCTGTATACTCAGCTCTG
>BOPN01001933.1:187500-200000 GCA_017312705.2 Penaeus japonicus
AGTGATGGAGTTGTGAAGCAGTGTGAAAATGTTATTAATCAGTTGTAATAGTGGAACTGAATTCCAGACCTGCAGATCAGTAACAGAAGAATCTTATCTTATCTTTGCTCATTAGGGACCACCTCACATTGACTTGCTTGACGTTGAAGAGGAGACCAATGAAACAACCTTCATCCGAAAGAGAATGGCCAATGGGACAGCAGGTTCTGAATCAGTCCTTGGGAAGATTAGAATCGACGACTCCCATTCTGTTGTCTACAGTACCATACAGTACACATGGACTCCAATAACTGATACCACATATAGGTATATATAAAAAGCTATAGTGAATACTATTCTTAGAAGTCTAAGCATTTTCTCTGAGTTAGTGTGACATCATTTGTGTTTGTCTACAGCAGCATTTAAATTAATTAGATTCAACTCTACCTTTCTAGCTTGGGCATTGTTAACCTCCAGCGGTCCCACCACATGATTATCCATAATCAAAATGGGTATTCTGTTGCTGAACAGTTCAATACTACTGACACCTTGATAGCTCCCTGGCCCTATTGTAGAGGACGTCAAGCTAGTGACTCGGTGACAAGGGTAAAGGACTTCATAAAAGATGTCAGTGAACGAAAGGGACTTTGTAAAAAATTGGGTAAGGATGAATTTCTTTTTCTTTCTGATTAGCACTGTCTATGGTGCTCAGAAATTTATTTGATGTTTTGATAAAAAAATGTATAATTATAAAACTTTTGCTTGATTTTTCTTTAATGGCAAATTGCACTTTTATATATGATGGAAATTTTGATATTCCCAGGTCAGAATGAACTAGCACAAGGGTTGCTGTGGTCCCAGTCTTGGACACAGGAGTTACTTAAACAGTGGAAGAAGGATCGTTGGTCCAAAGATGATCTGATTGGCAGAGTAATATTTACCCGATTTGGATTGACTAGATTCCACCCTGAGAGGTAAAGCAGAGCTTTCATAATCCTTAAAAACATTGCATTCCTTAAGACATGTGTGTAGATGTTAATGTGAGAGTAAAAGTCTGTTTGTAACAATTTTTCTGCCCAGTTCATAGATTTGTGTTCTATTGTTAAATACGTTTTTGTCAAAATAAATAGAATCTTTGTGCTAGCACTGCACTGATAATCAAGTTTTTTGAAATATGCATATCTCTTGATGTAACTGTTGGCTGTCTCCTTACAGCCAGAAGCAAGGAGCTCTCCGTTGGCATGATCCATGGTACAACCCAGCACTTCGTAGGGGAGAACTCTCAAGCAGAATTGCTATCTTACCCCATTCCCTTGGTGCCTTCTTATCAGCGCCGGTGAAAGTCGCTAAGAATTATGAAGTAATGGCTGGAGGTTAGTGTGCAGTTAGTTCTTTGTTGTTCTGGAATGAAGTTTATTCTCTCATTTTTTGTTTTAATTTTAGCTTTTAATTCATTCTTCTGTAATGATGGTTTTCAGATATGTAACACCAATTTTGCTTTGTTTTATAGTTGTGGGTGTAAATCTGACAGCCAGTTACTTGCATAGTGAGTTTAAGACTATGTTGATGAGGACAGAGTGGAACAAAGACTACCTTCTTCTGTTGGTGGATGATGGAGGACTCATTGTAACTTCAAATGAAGTGGAGGTTTGGTGACAGATGTCGTTACTACTTTTACTTTCATAAGTGATATCCATATTATGTATTCTCGGTAGTAGAAGTTGCTGTTGCTTAAAGTTTTATATAAGATAGCCATATTATGTATTCTCTGTATCTCATACAAAGACTTAATTTTTTAACTACTTATTTGGTTAAATAGTAGGATGATTTATGATATTAGTTAACAATTCTCACAAGAAACCATAACTGATTCTGTCTTCTTACCAACAGCTACATGGAGTAACCCTTCAAGGGATGTTCCTAGGGGACCTGAATATGCCACTGATGGAGCATCTGCACAATGCCAGCGTTTATAACATGGATAAACGAGTAAACACTCAGGCTATCTGCAAGGAGTCGAAGACTAAGGGAACAAGTGCGGGTCCAAGGAGCTTCCATATTCCAAATCCTCTAAAACTTGTCGCCGGTTTCCTAATTGATATCCTTTCTTGGGCAGATTATCTGAGATATATGATATTTAGGTAAGTTTCAATATCAATATTTATAGATTTTGACTGAAAAGTATTTAGTAAGCTTGAACATATGCCAGAGCTTTTATCTTTTGATATAGATCTTACTTGATTAGATGAGATACTATATTTGTTCCTTAATTTTAGGTGAGGGACATTGTTTTCCATATTAAATTATATGGAAAAAAAGATATTTAAATATTGCTCTTTTATAATTACTGTAGATCCATTTCAATAGGTATGTGATATGTTATGTATCCTTTAATGCCATTTACACATTAAAAGGTACTTTGGTTAACCACTGTCAGTTTTCATGATTTTGTAATTAATATCTTGACAGATATGACTTAGAAATATCACCAGGAAAAGCAATAGGTATGTGATATGTTTATGAAATAGTAGATTGAGTTAAAAGTGGCTCATGCTCTCTTGTTATAAATTTCATCCCTCAAGCTGCGTTGTGGCACTCATGTCTCCAAGTGTTGAGGCATGGTCAGAGTGGGGCATGACACAAATTGGTGGACAAGAGTCATGTGTTATGGCCCAAGCTGTCTATTATTTTGGAGAAAACACACGTCATTCTGCTGTGATGACATGCAGTAACCACACTGCAAAGGTGAGCTTTCTTTTGTTAGACATGTATGGTTTATGTGGAAGGTCAGGTAAGTATTATTGATAATTGTGTGTCATGATCCTTTGTGAGTGTTAATACTGCTATGCAGGAGTTATGATTATGAGTTACATGAGTAACACACAGATATTTATAATGGGATCTGTAGGATCTGTAATACCATTTTACTACTGCAGCACTATATAATTACCTGAAAACCTTGTCCCATAAAAAAGAAAGACACATTAGTAGTATGGAATGCAAATCACCTGGCCCTATATAAAAAGTTTTAGCAAAATATATTGCCAGAATGCATTTCAGAGGTAATACAAAGGAAGTGTTATTGATCAGATGTTAAAGTAACATCCATTCATGTAAATTTTTTCTTTCATATTTCTGTGTTTCTTTATCTATTCTTGTACAACTGCTACATTTATTGAAAGAGAAGCAAGGTATGTTAAAGATGTACCAGGAGTATACTGAAAGTAGAAAACACACATCCTAAGTTATCAGTATATCATATCACATTATATTTACGAAATATGTTTCCAGTTTTGGGTACGGCGTCTAGTAAAGGCAAATGCAATCCTGGTTGCCATCGAAACAAAACCAGAGGAATGTGGCGTATACTCCAGTCTTCCAAATATCACACCAGAAAGAGTTACTTCCGTGAAACCTTGTGCATATCAAGCAAGGTTTAGAAGACGGCCATCAAGCTGCCTCATGGGTAACTCAACAGTAAGTACCATAACAAGATTGATAGTTTCATGAATGTTGTGTCTCGTGAGTCTGAAATTTATTGTATTGGATTTTTGATGGTGATAGTTTTTTTTTCTGTGATATGCTTCTTAAATTTATTCTGTTTTGGACATCCAAGCCTTTAGAAACTCTTAAATCAAGATCACTGAGGGATTGATTCATGATTGACTAGCATTCAATGTATCAGAACAGCAGATTGGCTGATACTCAATATATCACAAAAGTTGATTGGCTAATAGCTTAGAAGACAAACTGCTGAGTGACGGACGTTAATGTCTCAAAAACTAGCCAGTCAATGAAATTTATTAAAAGACTCAGATACTTGTTGCTATGGCCTGGATTTTGACACCTCCCTGAACAATAACAATATTGGTTTCTTAGGTTCAGTAGCTTCAACGTTTTGGAAAATACATAGCCAAACTTTTTTGACGGATTTAGTATAAGAGATGTGTAATATATCAACAAAAGTAATGAAATTTGAACTTTAAGCAGGAGGTAGAGTGAAAGACATTGCATTTAGACTAGTATTAACACTAAGTTTTTATCCTTCAATTTGCCTTTAAAATTGTTATATTACAAATGAGATATATATTTTTATTTTTTTTGTCCCACAGGATTATTGCAATAAATCATCACATCCGACAGCAGCTTCATTGGGAACCATTCTAAGTGTTTTACTTATTAGTAAATTCTTGGGAAGTATATTCTAAGTACTGTGATTCTATTGGTACAGATGATATTAGGTATATTTTCATGTATGGAACTCAAAAATTAGAGTTTATATTCTATAAAAAAGCAGAGAAAAAATGATTGAGGTTGACTTTTTTATGCCCTCATTAACTGCATGTTATGCAGAATTTATTGATATATCATTTAAGAATTCTTACTGGATCAGTTATAACCTAAAGAAAAAGTTTAATTGTCAGTATGAATAGTTAAAAAGCACCATCTTTACAGTATTTAATTTTCAAATTATACATTTATGATTACAGAACATATATGATTTAAGCCTCTGACCGTGTAATTTTTCTGACCACTTGTTCCTCTCACTGCCTCATTTCCCCATTAAAAAGTAAAATTGAGTTTTTGTGCTTGAAATATATCTTCTAAATCATTAGTTTAGTAATTTTGTTGCTCACAGGGAGCAGCCCCTAAGCCTCTCCCACCCGGTTGAAAATATGTGAAGATGATTTCCTCTCTGCATTTATGGATTTTTTTTCTCTCGCTCTTTCTTTTTCTTTCTTTTTACTTAAAGGCTGATGGGTAAATGTGTTTTTTGTAGTTTGTGGCGAATTGACTCCCTGTGGATATGTCCACTTGCACAGTCAAAGGATTACCAGAGACTCATGTCACATAAGAATGTACTCTAGAAACATTTAATGGTTTGTTTTTTCATGCACACATACACTCGCACACACACATGCATGCGTGCACGCGCGCACACACACACACACACACACACACACACACACACACACACACACACACACACACACACACACACACACACACACACACACACACACACACACACACACACACACACACACACACACACACACACACACACACATTTGTATATTTAGTGCTGTATAACAGAATAAGGCTTCTAGTCTTCCTTCACTGTATATTGAAAAGTATTTTTTCTCCCTTTTTATCTGGACCAAAGAGAATTATGCTATAAAAAATATATCTTGATTCCATGAAACATGATTTAAATCTTGAGACATTTTCATTCATATTCCATTGTTGACTTTAATATGAAAGAATATATTTTCATTCATTACAAAGTTTTGCAGTGGTTGATGACATACAATGGTTGATAAGAACCATTTTGCACTTACTATTAATATGACAGATTAGTGTTTTTTGCTCATTCTAGATCTCACTGTGATAGATAAGATCTATATACTGTCCATTATCTGTATAGCATGTCTCGACTAAAAGTTGATACAACTCGCGTTTTAGCCAGACTAACATCAATAGTATTCTATAACAATTTCCAATTCATTGATTGTAGAATTCTTGCTATATTCTCTTAGAGTGGACCTTTTTAAGATAAAGCATAACCACTTAAATATTTCATAATTGGTGTAAACTTACTATGGATCACCACTATGTAGTGATAAATTAAGACAGTTTAACATGTATTTGTAGAGAAATATATTTCGAGTTGCATGTAATATCTTTTCTACTTTGCTGTTTGTAGATGTTATTTTCATGTGGTTACCGTGAATAATAGGATGAAAGCAAACATGAGAAGGGTAAGCTACCAAGCACCTGCCTTAAAGATAAACTGACCAAAGAAAGTATGTGGTGTATGTGGCTATGTAGTAAACACTGAATTTGTCAGGTTGATTGATTGATTTGTGTCTTATTTCCATGTCTCAATGTCTTTTTTTCTCAAAGATTAGGTGATATCTAGAGTTGGAATTTTGTAATCTTGATAGTTAACTTGATATATTTTTTCTTAATTTTATTTTTTATCAGAATGATATCTTACTGTTAATGCAAACACAGGGAGCATAGAAGAAAAGGATAATGAAAAATGTATAGACAATATGAAATGGTATAAGTTAATGATAAACATAACTACTGGGAGAGCACTGAGCAGAATAAGTCTATGTTACCTGTTATGACTCACATTTATGTATTCTTCAGTGAGTTAGTTAACTGTATGTCTAAACACAATGTATGAGTCTCAGAACAGTGTACAGTGTAATATTCACTTCATTCAGTGTTTATCCTTATGGTTGTTTCTCTTGAAGAGGAAAGAAAGAAAGGATGGAAGGTATGAATGAAGGAGAGAAGTGAATGGAAAATAAGATGATAATACTAAAACATGATTATACAGTAGTTGATTCTTCCAGAATAAGAGAATTTTCTGAAAGGTGTCTTCATATCTTATAAATGCCATGTGTTTTAGAGGTGTTCTTATAGGTAATATTTACTTCACTCTTAGAATAAGATTTTCACCTACAAGTAACAGTTCTTGTACAGTGCATCAACAGAATCACCAAATATAGCTTAGTGTGAGCAAGTTTTTATAACCCAGGAATGATTTTTTTTTTCCCTCTCTTGAATTTTTTCTTGCTTCTTATTCTTATCTTCTCCTTCCCTTTTTGGATTGATTTTATTTCAAATGTAAAGTAAAATCTGAAGAAAAAGAAACTTTTTTAAATGAGAACAACTGAATGATTGATATCCTGTTTCGATGCTATGATATTTAGTTGGTTCAATATATTTTGCAGAGAAATAGCAGAAGATTCAGTCTCCAAGATATAAACTTTGCTAGATTATTTGATTATAAAGCACAAACCAAGTTGATTACCCAGTCACTTAAAATTAAAAGAAAATAAGATTACAGAAATGCAAATTATACCGTTATGATATTGATTTCACATACTTTTATATTACTTAAAGATATCTTATGTAATATCTTAATATGTAAGAAATATTGTAATTTGTTCTATATTTACAATTTAGCAGTACCAAAAAGTATTTAAGAAGTATATAATTATTATTTTATAAGTGTTTCAAACTTCTGAGAGGGTGAACCCATCTTATAGATATATACAGCTTAACTACAGTCAATGCTGAAATAAGTATATATTCTTAAAGCTATATTTGCAAGTATGTGAACGTATTTCTCCAGTACCAAGAAGAGTAATAGCTATTGTGACGACACTTATTTCCATACATAAATGATTTAATACACAAAGATGTATGAAATCAAATATACCAAATTCACAAAATATTAATTAGATACAGTATTACACCTTAAAAGAAAAAATGATGATAACGAAAATTATCAAAACAAATAAAATATAAACATTGTATGTGGACCATTTCTTCCGATTTGAATCTTACGTGTTCGTGGACTTTATGTTACTGCTTTCATCTTCCTTTACTTTTTTTTTTTTTTCTTTCTTTTTTTTATAAATCATTTTCTTCTAAGGCTGTATTGTATCATTCTTTATTAAGCTCCTGAGGATGATCATCACAATTACCTTGCTCTTCCCCCAGAATGATGATGTGCATAGTTAATCTAGTAAATGCATCCTAGTCAGTTGTTTACCCTCAGTATAGTTTTTTTTGAAGGATGAATATACTGCAAAGAATGTAAGAACTTATTCTGCATGTTGTAGAGGAAAATATTTATCTGTATATTTAACTTTTATTGATTTTGATGATGTAAATAAATGTGATTTTTATCATGTGTATTGTAAAGTACACAGAGATTATTGCTCTGCAGTAAATTGTTATGCACAGTGTTATATATGTGTAAATAAAATACTTTTTAGTGGCTTTATGAAGTATGATTTACCAGCAGCACTTATGCAGATAAGAGATCATCAGCATATTTTGAATAAAACAAAGCAAATGGCAAAAGGGAGATATAATGAGAGAGAGAGAGAGAGAGAGAGAGAGAGAGAGAGAGAGAGAGAGAGAGAGAGAGAGAGAGAGAGAGAGAGAGAGAGAGAGAGAGAGAGAGTGTGTGTGTGTGTGTGTGTGTGTGTGTGTGTGTGTGTGTGTGTGTGTGTGTGTGTGTGTGTGTGTGTGTGTGTGTGTGTGTGTGTGTGTGTGTGTGAGAGAGAGTAAGAGAAAAAAGTTATTGAATCTATTATGCAGTCTTCTCAAATAAAAGAAAAGAATAACAATGAAAAAAGGTTTCTTTTAGAATCTTTTTATTGCAGAGGTTGGTTGAAAAGTGAATTGCATGTATCGTAAATGTATTACTCCTAATAACCCGGGATGATTGTGTTATATATGTATTTATTTTTTCGAGATAATAAGGACTCTCAGAATCATTTAAACATGTAAAATAACTTCTGACAAGTATTATATGATGATAATACTAGACACTAATATCAATATTTTGCGTGATAATAATACCTGAAGTTTGATGAAATACAACATTCTTTATCACAGCGTATAAATCTGATACAAATAATCCAAGAAAAGCCATTAATTTATTCCGTTTTCAACCAATAAAGAATTCTACTTTTCGTGTTCTTCAGACATCTCAAATCTTAAAAATGAGACTGATTCGAACAGCTTCGAACTCGAGAGCTTTCAATCCAGTTAATTTCAGTTCACTTCAGTGCTTTTCAGTTCAGATCAGTTAATTTTATTCCAGTTCACTTCAGTGTTTTTCAGTTCAGATCAGTTGATTTTATTCCAGTTCAGTCAAGCTCAGTTCAGTCCAGTTCATTTCACTCAGGCTTCACTCATGGCCTTGTAAAACTACAGTTTACGTATTAATGAATTCCCAATTTAAAATTACATATTTTACACATGAAATGATAATTACGAGTTCTGTACATCTCTCTAAAATATATTGACGATTAATATTGTTTTTTATCATTACCAATTGTTATGATGGTTATCACTAAGATGATGATGGTGGTAATGATAAGACAAAGATAATAATGATGATGAAATAATATTGATGATAATGATTGTAGTGATGATGATAATGGTGACGATGATAATGATATTGTTGATATTAATAATGATGGTAATAAAAATGATGTCCTGATCTCATTATTAACTATTACAGCACAGGTATAATCATGATTGCATATTTTACCATTTTCCTTAATTAACTTTGGCCAAGAATTGTTACAGGCTAATATTATCATTACTCATTACGAATTGAAACAACTTGATGTATATTTCATGCATAAACCAAATTTTCAAATTAAGACTTTTTGTTCTCTTCATATCACCAATGCAATGATCAGGAATGATTGATATATCTATGAATAAATCATGGTAATTATTTATCAACTTTCTAATGCATTTGGTCATTCATGCATTTCATATTCTAAACTGTAAGCAAAATTATATTTTAGTAAATGGTAAAAAAGAAAGAAAGAAAAGAAAAGAAAACAAAAGAAAAAAAAATATATGTATGTATATGTACACACACACACACACACACACACACACACACACACACACACACACACACACACACACACACACACACACACACATATATATATATATATATACATATATATATATATATATATATATATATATATATATATATATATATATATCGTATAGAAAGAAAAACAAGTGAAAATAATTAATCCCGTTGATTTAATTGGAAACAAAGTTGCACTGTAAGAGATTAAAGGTAAAAGGTTAACAGTGCAAAAAATAAGTATTTCGGTCACAAAGCAGCATAAGGCAAAGTTAATAACGCCGATATGCTATATGCGAAGTAAAATAAGTATTGAAATTTGGGCGAAGATTTAGGTTTCTTCACACCTTCAATCCTTCAGTATGTCACCTATAAATCTATTTATTCTTGTCTCTATGAATTTTGATACTGTTATATATATATATATATATATATATTATCGAATTACGTTTTGATCACTTAGTTTTCTTAATCATGACATCTACAACAAGAATCGTTATTTATAACTCACGTGCAGTTTTTTTTTTTTTATGTTCTCTTTCCTCTTTTCATTTAACCCTCTTTCATATGCATGAGCTTTTTTATGAAGAAGGTTGCACTTCGCATTTGCAACTCAACATGCAAAACGCGCAAAAAATGTCAATACCACGAATTGCAGAAGAAAACGGAAATGAGAACCAAAGGGAGAGGCGGAGGTTTCCAAACCACTAGAGCCACGGAGGGTTTCGGCTGGAAATTAATGACTTGGCTCGTTTAACAGTAATAACGATGGCTTAAATACCATGGGTTTAGGCGGGCCACAGTAATGAATGAGCTCTGCAGGTTAAGTCGAGAAAGATTAGGGAGCAAGGGACTTCCCATTTTCCCATTTCTTAAGTATACGGTCGCGTCGCATCACTTTTCGGAGGTGGTGAAGAACCCCATGTCATCTTCAAGCTTATATTCCAAGCTAAACTTTATCAATCCGTCTTACATACTAATTATCATCAATACTACTGCCATTACCAGTGTCCCATATATTGAATTTCGCATCTGAACACGTATACAAAAATAAATACAAATAAACATAATGAAACGTTAAGCAAATATTCCACACACATCGCTCAGCTCTGATGGCGGCGCATCCTTTAGACATTAGTAATATGTCCATCACAAGCCATTGTAACTAGTAATCAGGGCTGCTCAGTGACTTAATTACTTTGCTCTATGCGGACCGACATAACCCGACGGAGTTTACATTCAGACAGATTGTTGATGGACTGGGAAAATAAGTACCGGCATTTTGGCGATATACTTTACATTTGACGGATTGGTGATGGACTGGTAAATAAGTACCGGCATTTTAGCGATATACTTCATTTCATAATGAGTTTTTTGTTTTTGTTTCCGATGTATTTTTAAGAATAAAGAAAAATAAAGGAATTGATAAGTGTTTCATTGTGATCATCTCTGGCGGTTCATAGACTTATAGTTATAATTATGATAATGATCAAGATAATAATAATCATGGCGATAGTAATAGTAAGAATGACGGTTATAATAATAGTAAAATAATGATGACAACAATAATGATGATAATGACAAAGATAGTTTCAACACTAATAATGATAATGATGATACTCAAGCTGTCAGTAATGATAATGATGATAACAAAAACGACAAGGACAATAATTATAATGACAATAAAACTGATGATTATAATGTGGCAGAAGATGGGAAAATGATAATAGTGATGATAGTAATAGTAATGATAGAATAATGATAATAATGGTTATGATCACAACAATAATGACAATAACAATAATGATGATACTGATAGTTAAGATAACAATAATAATGATTTTTTCAATGATAGAAATACCACAACCAACAACAAAAAACAACAATCCAAACTCTTACTATTTCCCTAACTACAAAAATTATAGACCACGAGATAGCAACCCCGAGTTAAGATTTTTTTTTTTTTTTTTTTTTTTTTTTTTTTTTTTTTTTACACATCCAGCATAAAAACAACAACAACAACAAATTCGTAAATAGTCTAACCATCCACAGGACACCTTCTCCCAATCCTTCTCATCTCCTTCTGCCTATTTTCGCCCTGGGTAGAAGTCCGAAAACACGGGTTCTCTTGCTCTTCCTCCGGCAATGCATAAGTGGATGTTCACTTCAGGCGAAGAAACTCGCGCTAAAAAAAATTCGAACCGATGGAATGTTCAATGTTCCGTTCTGTTGAGTAAGTTGTATGGAGGAGAAATAAAGTGTTATTTGTTGTTGTTGTTGTTGTTCATGGTGGTGGTGGTGATTGTGGTGGTGATGGTTTGATAGGGATGGAATTGTTTTTTGTTTGTGTGTTCGGTTTTGTTTTTTGTGTGTATTTTTAAGTGGTGTGTGTTTCGAACCCTTTGGATGAGCTGATGAACCGATCGAGCAGGAAAGTGAGATAGCTGTTTTTTGTGAATGGTTCGATAGGAATAAAGGTGATTTAGAAAGAAGATCATTAGGTGATTGCGATGGAAGGCTTTATAAAGGAGAGATCTTACGAGAATGACTTAAAGGAAACACCAGACTACCTCCTCCTCCCGCCTCCTCTACCCTCGCCCTCCCACTCCTCCCCCCCTCCTCCCACCTTTCTTTTCTCCTTCTCTCCTCACTTTTACTATCCACCCCTTCTATTTCCCCCCCTTCTCTCCCCTCTCTCATTCCCCTATACACGTTAAACACATGCGCGCTATTTCTTCACACTCACTCACATATCACGTACATTGTTTCTTACTCATCTGTACCTTATGGCTGAGCCGAACTCACTCTCACTCATCTCAGTCGCAGGAGGGTAAACAAAGTGATGAGTCTGGGATTAAAGGGTTGTTTAAGAATGACCAATTAAAAAGAGACAAGATAGCAGAAGAAGAAGAAAGAGGGAAATATAGGGAGAGGGCGAGAGAGAGAGAGAGAGAGCGAGAGAGAAAGAGAGAGAGAGAGCGAGAGAGCGAGAGAGAGAGAGAGAGAGAGAGAGAGAGAGAGAGAGAGAGAGAGAGAGAAAACAGAAAGTAAGAGACGAACAAAAAGACTAACAAACACAAAAGCA
>BOPN01001933.1:222500-230000 GCA_017312705.2 Penaeus japonicus
TACTACTACCACTACGACTACTACAATTACTACTATAACCTCTACTAATACCACTACCAATACAAAATACTACCAAAAACACACACATAAAAAAGATAAAAAAAAAAAAAACAACCTCAAAAAATCACCAGCCTCCATCCAGCCCCACCTAGTAAAACCTACAAGTAAAACCTACAAGTAAACCTACAAGACTACGAGAAAACAAGACCATCTCCCAACCAGCTGCTAGCTGTCAGGAGCCTCGAGACTATCCCGAGAGCAGTATGACCAAGATCGGCCGAAGAGAGAGAGACCCCATGCTGGGACCATTATCTCCTGATGGCAACACTGGTAACGCCACCCAGGAGACGATATTATTATTACGTTGAAGGCGAGAGCTTCTTTTTTTTGTTTCTTTTTTTTTTTTTTTTTTGGTGTTGTTCTTTGACTTGGGTCGTGGTTTTGTTTGTTTGGTTTTTGTTTGTTTTGTTTGTGGGTTCTTGCTTTGTTGGTGTTTGTTTGGATTATTTTTTTGTTTTTGTTTTTTTTTCCTCTCTCTGTAGGATTGCCTCTCTACCTCTCTCTCTTTCTCTCTCTCTCTCTCTCTCCCTCCCTGTCTCTCTCTCTCTCATTAACTTTATTACTTTCCCTTCGAATTCTCAAGAAAACCTGATTTCCCACCACTGCATCTCATTAGTAACTCTCCTTCTTCATTAATTCTATCCTTCCTATACCATCCCCCTTTCCCTCCCTCCCTCTATCTTCATTAACCTCCCCATTCCCTCCAAACCTTCCCTCACCTTACCACCACCCCTCTCCCCAGTCCTCCCCCTTCTCTCCCTCCCCCTTTCCCTCTTACCCTCTCCTCCTCCCTATCTCTCCCTCTCTCCCTCCATCACTGCATGAGTGGGCAGCGAGGTGTAGGAAGTGAATGGAGGTTCAGCGCATTGTTCACGCCACCTTACACCTCGCAGTAGAAGGAGTGATGTAGAAGAAAGAGGAGAAACGAGGAGTAGGAGAAGAGGAGATGGGAAAGGAGGAGGTGGAGGTGGAGGTGGAGGTGAAGGAGGAGGAGGAAGAGGTGGAGGTGGAGGTGGAGGTGAAGGAGGTTCCCGTTTTCTGTTGCATCGAGCCGTCCGCCATTCCCGTTTTCTGTTGCATCGAGCCGTCCGCCATTCCCGTTTTCTGTTGCATCGAGCCGTCCGCCATTCCCGTTTTCTGTTGCATCGAGCCGTCCGCCATTCCCGTTTTCTGTTGCATCGAGCCGTCCGCCATTCCCGTTTTCTGTTGCATCGAGCCGTCCGCCATTCCCGTTTTCTGTTGCATCGAGCCGTCCGCCATTCCCGTTTTCTGTTGCATCGAGCCGTCCGCCATTCCCGTTTTCTGTTGCATCGAGCCGTCCGCCATTCCCGTTTTCTGTTGCATCGAGCCGTCCGCCATTCCCGTTTTCTGTTGCATCGAGCCGTCCGCCATTCCCGTTTTCTGTTGCATCGAGCCGTCCGCCATTCCCGTTTTCTGTTGCATCGAGCCGTCCGCCATTCCCGTTTTCTGTTGCATCGAGCCGTCCGCCATTCCCGTTTTCTGTTGCATCGAGCCGTCCGCCATTCCCGTTTTCTGTTGCATCGAGCCGTCCGCCATTCCCGTTTTCTGTTGCATCGAGCCGTCCGCCATTCCCGTTTTCTGTTGCATCGAGCCGTCCGCCATTCCCGTTTTCTGTTGCATCGAGCCGTCCGCCATTCCCGTTTTCTGTTGCATCGAGCCGTCCGCCATTCCCGTTTTCTGTTGCATCGAGCCGTCCGCCATTCCCGTTTTCTGTTGCATCGAGCCGTCCGCCATTCCCGTTTTCTGTTGCATCGAGCCGTCCGCCATTCCCGTTTTCTGTTGCATCGAGCCGTCCGCCATTCCCGTTTTCTGTTGCATCGAGCCGTCCGCCATTCCCGTTTTCTGTTGCATCGAGCCGTCCGCCATTCCCGTTTTCTGTTGCATCGAGCCGTCCGCCATTCCCGTTTTCTGTTGCATCGAGCCGTCCGCCATTCCCGTTTTCTGTTGCATCGAGCCGTCCGCCATTCCCGTTTTCTGTTGCATCGAGCCGTCCGCCATTCCCGTTTTCTGTTGCATCGAGCCGTCCGCCATTCCCGTTTTCTGTTGCATCGAGCCGTCCGCCATTCCCGTTTTCTGTTGCATCGAGCCGTCCGCCATTCCCGTTTTCTGTTGCATCGAGCCGTCCGCCATTCCCGTTTTCTGTTGCATCGAGCCGTCCGCCATTCCCGTTTTCTGTTGCATCGAGCCGTCCGCCATTCCCGTTTTCTGTTGCATCGAGCCGTCCGCCATTCCCGTTTTCTGTTGCATCGAGCCGTCCGCCATTCCCGTTTTCTGTTGCATCGAGCCGTCCGCCATTCCCGTTTTCTGTTGCATCGAGCCGTCCGCCATTCCCGTTTTCTGTTGCATCGAGCCGTCCGCCATTCCCGTTTTCTGTTGCATCGAGCCGTCCGCCATTCCCGTTTTCTGTTGCATCGAGCCGTCCGCCATTCCCGTTTTCTGTTGCATCGAGCCGTCCGCCATTCCCGTTTTCTGTTGCATCGCCGTCCGCCATTCCCGTTTTCTGTTGCATCGCTGTCCGCCTTTCCCGTTTTCTGTGAAGGGTAATTCATTCACATACATCAGCCGGGATCCTATGGCTTGTCCTGACACATACATTAGCAAATAGCATATTGCAATACGGAGCTATTTGTCATCTTCACTATCAACATTGACAGGTTAAGATTGCATCAACTTTTCATTCTTTTTTCATTAGCTTTTATCATTTTTGTATTTTAACTTTTTTTCCCACTCTTCTTATTTTTCATAATCATCAACACCACCACCACCACCATCATCATCATCATCACCACCGCCGCCACCACCACCATCATCATCATCACCACCGCCACCACCATCATCATCATTATTATCATCATCATCACCATCACCACCATATCCTCATTACCATCATCACCATCATCACCACCACCATCATCATTATAATCACCATCATCCCCACCACCACCATCATCATCATCATCACCATCATCATTATCATCATTATCATCATCACCATCATCATTATCATCATCATCATCATCGATCATTATTTTTATTGTCATTATCAAATACATTGACATATTATCATAATCCTATTGAATGCCATTGTTATTATCATTTTTATAGTAATCATTATCATCGTCCTTGATATCATCATTGTTATCATTATCATCACCATTACAATTATCATCATTATCATCACTATTATCATCATCATGATTACCTTTATCATCATCATTATTACCATTATTTTTAAGGATATGATTATATTTATCATGATGATGACTTCATCACCATTATCATCATCATCACATTATCCATCTCACTATTACCATCAATATTACCCACATTATCATGATATAATGCGGGTAATATTCATGATAACCATCGCTATTCCCAAGATAATATCCCTATAGGAATTATCGTAATATTTGATACCCAGTAATTATCATTTCTCTACTATTTCCCTAAGTTTAATTCCTTTTTTTTCTCTCTATCGTTATCAGTACTTCTTACGTCATCATCGTCTTACGTCATCATCGTCTTACGTCATCATCGTCTTACGTATTATCGTTTTACGTCATTGTCGTCACCATCGTCATCATTTCTTTTCGTCTTGTCGTTGCAAATGTGGATCATTATCCTTGCTATTCGATATTGTTGTTGATATATGTTGCAAGGGGATCGATAATCTCAATAGGCCTGATAAGAATGAACACTATAAGGAAAATATCTAATGAGGATGATAATGATAATGATGATAATAATAACAATAACAATAATAAATATGATAATGAAAATAATAATAATAACAATAATAACAATAATAATAATAATAATAATAACAATAATAAATATGATAATTAAAATAATAATAATAATAATAATGATAATAATAATAATAATAATAATAATAATAATAATAATAATAATAATAACAAAAAAAAATAATAATAATGATAAAAATAATGATAATGACAATGATAATAACAATATAATAATGATAATAATAAAAACTGTAATAACATTGATCAATAAAAAAATACACACACACACACACACACACACACAAAATCTACTAGTGATGATACTGGTGAATATTATAATGTTAGGAGCAATGACACTGACAGTAATCATAATAATAACAATAATAATGATAATAATGATTATGATAAAAATGTAATAATAATAATAATAATAATAATAATAATAATAATAATAATAATAATAATAATAATAATAATAATAATAATAATAATAATAATAATAATAATAATAATAATAATAATAATAATAATAATAATAATAATAATAATAATAATAATAATAATAATATAATAATGCTGATAAAAAAATAAAAATAATGATGATAATAATAATAACAATATTGATAATATTAATGATATTACTACTATTAATAACGTTAATATTGATGACAATAATGATGATAATGATGATTATGAAACTGATAATGATAATAATAATAATAATGATAATTCAAACGATAGTATCAGTAGTAGCAGTAATATAAAACTGATGATAATAATAATAACAATAATAGTGATGATAATAATGATAGTAATAATGATAATAATATTGATATTAATAATAGTGGGAATATCAGTAGTAGTAATAGTAATAGTGATAATAATAAGAATGATAATAGTAATAAGAATGATGATAATAAAGATAAAATTAATGATTGTGATAATTATAACAATAATAGTAATAACGGTAATAATAATAATAATAATAATAATAATAATAATAATAATAAAAATAATAATAATAATAATGATAATAATGATGACAAAGATAATGGTGCCAATAATAATGATAATATCAATAAAAGTAATATTAATCATAATGAAAAAAATATAAAAGATAATAATGTTAATAATAGTACAATAGTAGCAATATCAGTAATGATAATAATACTAATAATATCGATAATACTAATAATGATAATACTCATATTGATAACAATAATGATAATAATAATACTAATAATATCGATAATACTAATAATGATAATACTGATATTGATAACAATAATGATAATAATAATAATAATAATAACGATGATGATAACAACAACAACAACAACAACAGCAGCAGCAGCAACAACAACAACAACAACAACAACAACAATAATAATAATGATAATAATAATAATATTACTAATATTGATAATAATAATGATAATGATAATAATAATAATCATAAAAATAATAATAATAATAATAATAATGATAATAATAATAATAATAATATTAACAATAATAATAATAACAATAACAACAACAACAACAACAACAATAATAATAATAATAATTATTATTATCATAATAATACTAATATTGATAATAATAATGATAATAATATAAATAACAATAATAATAATAATAATAATAATAATAATAACAATAAGGGTAATAATGATCATTAACATAATAATAACAATAATGATGATGATGGTGATGACAATAATAATAATAATAATAATGATAATAATAATAATAATGATAATAATAATAATAATAATAATAATAGTGAGAATATTATTAATTATAAGAATAAAAGTGATAAAAAGAATAATGATGATGATACTGATAATGATAGCAACAGTAATGCTAATGATGATATTAATACTAATACTAATTTCAAGAATAGCAGAAATAATGATGATAATGAATGAAATAATGACGATGATGAATAAAATAATGATGATGATGATAAAGAAAATAGTGATAATAATAACAATGATAAGATAAAAACATTAAAATGATGATAATGATTATCATAATAATGATAATAACTATGATGATAATAATAATTATGATATGAATAATGATAACATAATAATGATAATAAGAGCAACAGCAACAACAACAGTGATAACAGTAATAATTATGATAACAGTAATAATAATGATAATAAGAACAACAGCTACAACAACAGTGACAACAGTAATAACTATGATAACAGTAATAATAATGATAATAAGAACAACAGCAGCAACAACAGTGATAACAACAATAATTATGATAATAGTAATAATAATTATAATAAGACCTACAGCAACAATTACAACAAAAACAACAACAACAGCAACAATAGTAATAATAATAATGATAATAATAATAATAGTAATAACAATAATAATAATAATAATAATAATAATAATAATAATAATAATAATAATAAAAATAATAATAAGAGTAATAATAATAATGATAATGATAATGATAATAATGATAATAATAATAATAATAATAATAATAATAATAATAATAATAATAATAATAATAATAATAATAATAATAATAATAATGATAATAATAATAATAATAATAATAATAATAATAATAATAATAATAATAATAATAAAATAATGATAATAATAATGATAATAATGATAATAGTAATGATAATAATAATAATAATAATGATAATAATAATAATGATAATAATAATTACAAAAAATAACGATAATGATAATAATGATAAAAACAATAATAATATGATTTTTATAGCGACAATAAGGATGATAAGAAAAGTGATAATAATAATAATGGTAATATTGATGAAAGAAATTGATAATAATAATGATAGTAATGATATTAACAATTACAACACTAACATGGATAAGGAATAAAACAATAATGATAATGATAATGGTAACAGTAACAATGATAATAATCGTAGCATTAACAATAATGGTAAAAATAATAAAAATAATGATGATGAGGATAATTTTAATGATAATAACGAAAATAGAAATAATAATAATAATAGTAGTAGTTATGCAGTTCATTTTTAAATCGAGATTATATATAAAAAATATACTTTCAGTTTCTTTATACAAAGGTAACTTACAGTAAACATTCGGATTATTATAGTTATAATAGTAAAAAGAATCATAACTTTATAACCGATTTGTTTTCTAATGGAATTAAAAAGAGAAAATAATAATAATAATAACAATAATGATGATATAAATATAATAGTAATAATAGCAATAATGATAATAATAATAATAATGATAATAATAATAATGATAAAAATATTAATAATAATAATGATAATAACAATGATGATTAAAAACAGCAACAACAACAACAATACTAATGATCATGATAAAAGCAATGATAATTATGATGACAATAATATTAGCCACGAGAAAATATATCGCCACTGGATCTTAAACTTTTCTCAATTCGATTCTTCTAAGACTTATCTCATCACAGCGACTAAAACGCAATCAGAATCCCAGCTGAGTTAAGTCCGTGCAACCATGATTGTTGCACGTTGCATCCAAGACTCAGAGAAGACCTAAAATGGGAATAACTCTTCGATCGCCAACATAAATTATTACTTTGCCAACCGCACGACACACGTCCGTTCCGAGCAATGCAACTCCGCAATCACCAACTTGCA
>BOPN01001934.1:0-5000 GCA_017312705.2 Penaeus japonicus
TATATACACACACACACACACACACACACACACGTGTGTGTGTAAATTTCACATATTTCTTACAAAATATTAAAATTAGTGAAAACAAAAACAAAAAACAATTGGGCAAACAATGTGCTGTTAACAATATCATTTTGGTTTTCAACATATTTGACAGAAACTGAGGCACGTGATTGCCTGGTGATTATCATAGATATACATGTCATCAATACTGTTAATGTTTGTAATAACATCCACAGTTATAACAAAATACAGTGAAGAACTGTTCACATCGTGTAAAGATATTGGATAAAAGTAAAGATAGTTGTAATGATATCAATGTTATTCAAAATAATCACAATAAAACTGTATTATGATAACAGCAATAACAAAAACGGCAGTAATTTAAATACCGCCACCATTATACAGCATCAGTTAAGTTAGATAAACAAATCTGCAACGTGCAACGTGCAACTCGGTTAAGTCTTCCTCTTTGAAGTTCAACCACTTGAGATGCAAAAAAGCCGAGAAGCTAGTTTTACATGGTTATTAGTGATAGAAATTGAATCAAACTGCACAATCATCAAGGCCATTCGCGTTGTTTTAATTGTTATTTTCATCGGGATCACATAAGTCTGAGACTTCTGAATTCAGCAGAAAACTACGTCAATATGCAATTTACAAAGAATCAACCGAATTTGATTGCAAGATCCCTTCTTGTAAAAGCGATTCTGATATTGATGGTCATTGAGTAACACGAGATAAGGGTAAAGATTGTAAGAATAATATAATGGCAAAGTTGAGCTGTCTACACTTTTTATTGATATGATCGGAATGAGTATTTTGAATTGCTGGTGGAATTTATTCAGCTCTAGATAATATAAATATGTTTATCAAACGATACGGTATGTGCAAACATAATAATAATAATGATAATGATAACAGTGATATCAATTAAAATGATATTTATAATTACCACGATAGTAATAATGATAATGTTTATAGAAATAGTAATAATAATTATAATGATATTAATGATCATCAAAATGATACGATAATGATAATGATAATGACATTAGTAATAACTATTATGATAATATTAATTATAATGATATTGATAATTATAAAATGATATTGATGATAATAGCATTAGTAATAATGATAATAAGGATAATGATGACAACATATATATTTTTAGAGAACCTAAATAAACAGGGCTTAAGAAATGACTAATAGCTGGTTACTTAATCTTGAGAAAAGTTCCACACTTGGCGTCACACAAGGCAAATGCACAGCCATCACGGAGGAGAGGAACTTGCCCTTATCATGATGGTTATTGTCGTGATTGCAGTAATAGCCATGGCGATAACAGTAATGTAGATGATCGTTAATAAGAGCCGCCAGACTAGCAAGTATATGAATATATGTAAATAGATCATATTTTTCATGTCATATTTCATAGTACGTATACATCATTAATTAGTTATTTAAGTGTTGATGTAAAAAAGACAGATGTGTGCGTCTAATATGTTGATATGCATTTGTGATTGTTTAGACTATATTTGTAAGTAATTAGTCATAGATCGCTATGGATTACTTTAAGCAAAACTAACATTTTAGTCTTTTTGTGATATATCCTTGAAATGTATGGGTTTTACTAACTGCCGTTTTATGGAGGAGAAATAAAAGAAAACAAGGTAAATAGATAAGTATATTAAAATCTTTAAAACATGTGTAATAATTACCTAATAACAGGTGTAACAAACAGAATTATTACAACAGTGCGCCACTATGGCATACAAAGGCATTTTGAGAAATAGCTGGATTCTAACCTCAGATGTACAACTTGTATACATGGTTACCAACACTCCCCACACTCTCTGTACATTGTATCAACTCGATTCTCAAGCAGAAGTCAAGTTCGTAATGATTACTGATTATCATTTGCGAATGGACACAACGATTACATAATAACCATTATATTACCGTATTAGGAACATGAATGCCATCAGAAGATACAGATACACTGCACATCATCATAAGTAATGTTTATTGTGTGTGAAAAGTGCATAATTCTCACACGCTTTGAGCTCCTTTGAAGATGAGGATTCGCAGAAAAAAACAAATGGATAAAATGGTGAAATAAACTCCTGATCGTGAGATCTCTTAATGGGTGTAGTTGAAATTAAGAAAACCTTACAAAATGGTCCAACTCACTGCTCGTTCTCTTTGTCTTCTATGAATGAGTTATGAAGCTTACGAATTTTGTTAGTCCAATTGTGAATCACTGACATGAATCACCCGCGCCTGGGCATCCATAGCAGGTGATGCTTCTGACACATATCGTGTGATTAAAGAACTATATAGCGTACATGCGAGATCACCTATTGTGTTGTATGGCACTATTTTTTTTCTTTTTACTACTGGCGATGATACGAAACAAACAAATAGGACTGGCAAATTAGTCTTGAGAGATCAAGTGATTGGAGTATATCCAGCCATAGACAGTACAAAAAAGTGACAAGTATATTGACAGCGAAATAAATAGTTAACAATAAAATAAATATTCAACAAATTATGATACAGGAGTGTGCAAGAATAGATGTAAGGCAATCAAGATTGTTTATAATACATATGCATATATATACATACATACATATATATATATATATATATATATATATATATATATATACATATATATATATATATATATATATATATATATATATATATATATATACATATATATATATATATATATATATATATATATATATATATATATATATATATATATATATATATTTCAACATTGGATCGAAAATTCGTCTTCCTGCACACTGATAAAGATACCATAATCTACAAGCATGCCCGAGAACAGCCCGATTCATACATTGTCGACCATGACAAAGAAGCAAGGAGTTCATTAAAGATACTGAAATGATTCCGAAGGAAAATATATTTGGACGCGAATGTAAACAAAAAAGTGAATAATTTGTTTGCGTCGATTGTCGCGGTTTACCGTTACCTTGTTCTTTCTTTGAAGAATCTTATCAGCGCATTTAATTATATCAACATTCACTTGAATAACATCAGCTACAATCAACAACAACAAATCAAAACATGCGGGACAACAATGATAGCATAAAGTATTACAAATAGTTTTGTGTTTCAATATCACACTCCTTTCAACTAAGTCAGTGACCCAACATGGTTCTGAACCGAGTCACCAGAGAACACACACATGAGCTGTTTACAACACTGTGCTTGCCAGTTTTCTAAAACGAAATATACTGTTCGCAATTATGTCTTTAGGTCAACTGATGTAACCAAGATAATCCATAAGAGAGGTGATGATAATATTCAATGATAATTCTTACAATGTGACAATGAGGTGATTAGAGCTAATGGAATCAGAGTACCACACTGGGAATAACTACGAGTAGCTCTCTTATGCTTAATACTGGAATCATTTTTAAAGTTAAGGGGCAAACTACAAAACACAAGAGAGAGATCTTATTATGAACAACACTTTCTGAAATGAGCTATTTTTCATTTCAGAAATATATGTACGCAAAACGTACACACCAAGATAACGCACATTGGAAGACTACATATTAACTGTTTAATACGTGTGTGTACTATACGTATCACCTTTCTTGATATATCCTAAGACAATAAAAAATAAAAGAAACAAAGAAACTGCATGGCAACCTAACCCGACCAAAGTTTTCAAACCGTATTTTTGCATTAGTCACTCGAAGAGACAGTTCGTATACATCCAAAGACATTCTCTAAACCGTGAAGGATGCCAACGCCTTTTGAGTCGGAAACAGGATTGTCGCGCACACAGTCTCACATCACAGGAATACTGAGACAGGCATAATGCATAATCAAAGGATTTTTGTAAGGTAAGGTTGAGATGCCCAAATAACAGAAGAAATAATCTGTAATATCACCAACGACTAATTCAGCAAAATTTACAGAAAAAAAAACACGAAAAAACAACACGCTTCTTTAATGAATCACACAACACAAACATCATCGAAATTTGGGCAACGGAACCATTTGAATGCCTACTATTGTATTTTTGTACATTCCTTTATTACAGAATTAATTAAATGTCCTTTTTGATCCTTTTTGCGCCTTCTTGTCAGTATTCTTTTTCGCCGTCTTCTTAGCAGGACTTTCTTCCGCTGATTTCTTCGTCTCTTTCTCGCCCGCGTGTGTGTTTCCTCCTTCCGAATACTGGTTCATGTACTGCTCCGCCTCTCTGTTGACAAGGAATGGGAAATGTTAAAAATGATTTGATATATCTAATATACATATGTTTAATGTTATCAATATCATTAAGATATGAAATATGATTATGAAATATATATACATATATCTTAGTTGGTTTTAATGAGCAACCTCGACTTTTTTTTTGTAAAGTTTAGAATGTTTATAACTATCAACAGGAAGTATAAGAATTGATGTTCCTGGGAAAGGGAGAGAGGACACAGTTCACACAAATTTGTGTCAAGAGACAAAAATATGAAAATATATACAAAACACGACCAAGAAGAAATGAAAAACAAACAAAAATACGGTTCGTCCAATAACAATTACAGTCCAATTGCACATACATTCAGCCCAGTTATTACTGTTACATTCACTCCACTCACATCCAACTCAAATACACCACATCACCAGCACACGTACATCCAATCCACTCACACCTACTTACATCCACTTCGTCTGTCCAGGATTCGTGAAGAAAGAATGAGGACATAATTCCTGATACTCGAAGCAGTCTCCTGTCGATCGGCCGGTCCTCTCCGCTCTCGTGTACTCATTCAGTCTCTTCTCCGCGTGAGGTGACCGACTGGCACTGAAAGACGAGTTAAAAAAACTTATTTACTAAATTCTTTCACTTCACCTGTCAAAGGTTGTACAGCATTTCCTTGATTAGATATAACATTAAGTTGAAAGGCATTCCTGTTACTCTTTTCATACTCTTTAAAAAAAAAAAAAAA
>BOPN01001934.1:15000-17500 GCA_017312705.2 Penaeus japonicus
CCAGTGTCTCCCACCTCGTCTGAGCTTGAGTCGAGGTTACTGACCCGTTCGCCTCGGTTCGCACCTGGTACACTGCCGCCCGCCTTCCGGTAAGCCTTGTCTGCCGAGGCCTCTAGATTTCGGCCGAAGAGCGAGCGGTCGCTGGGGTTTCCGTGCAGGGCCCTTCGAGTGTGTTCTCTGGTCGTTGGCAAATAATGCATTTCGGAAGGCAACCTGCTCTTGAACTAACTCATTTACCTAACAAAGCCACAGCACATGCACAACACATCTCTCTATACGTTAGAAGTGATGGTTCAACTGAAATTCAGTTTCGTGATATTCTATATCAAGCAGAATGTGCGATATACTTACCATCGGGCATATTGCTGTTAAACTTCCGCTGAATCATGACACCAACAGACACAAACGATGACAGTCAACGATGTGAGGGAAGTTAAGGACGTACTTCGGCAGTTGTTATTGTCTCCTTGTGTGTCTCCTCGTACCTCAGGGTCCTACGAGAGTCCAAGAACTATGCCCATATAAGGCGCAGCGTTCTCTTTCGAGATGTTGACGACCGTTTCTTATTATTTGTACATCGCTCGTGTATATTCTTCTACAAAGCAGTCGTTTAATTTATTATGCAAACCCCGTGTTATAAATATGATATGTGTTTACTTAATGATCCTGGCGTTCCACAAAGTATTTATTTTCATGATAAGATTGATTGCATCAGATGCTATCATGGCGAGGGTTGATTGCCCTGATTTCTCGCGTGACCGATCCCGTCAGACCAAAGTTTTTTTTTTTTTTTTTTTTTTTATAAATAATGCAAACCACGTATCGCCCTGAACCCAACTCAAGCACCTCCTTAACACCATCGCAGTCAAAAATGCATCGATGCTACTTTCCTGCTACCTAAGGACTCCTTTCTCTGTACAACTTCATTCCTGCCACGATTGTTAAGCAAGAGTTCAAACCTCGCATTTCAGACGAGGGTCGACGCATTTCTTCAGTACGCTTCAGTGCACCTTCAGACACAGGGGGCACCTAACTTAATCCTTCAAGATAATTATGCAAATCCCTAAATTCTGATGTAATTGCTCTTGATTCATTAGCAAGTCCGAAACGCTTCAGTGACCGTACCTGTCGTGAACCATATTTACCTGTGGTAATGGTCGGCAACTCGCAGATATTTCCCTCACGTAGTGCCAGTGGAGTCATTCTTCTCCGTTTCATTCCTCTCTGATGATCAACGAGCCCCCCAGAGTTCAAAGGGAACTAAATCAATCCTCTCGCAACATTTGCCGACGGGTCAACACACCGCCGGCTCACTTGATCTCAAGTCGAGCCACCTAACGGGACGAAGCTTCTGTGCTGAAGGATTTCTCTCTTTATCAGCAAATGCGAGGAGACGCTTATGGAGGCCTCGTGACTCATGTCGAATTTCAATTGAGAATCGAAAAGAATGAAACGGTTATGAGTATGGCCTTTCAGTACGCTCTCGTGATCCCGTGCAATTATATCTTCCGAAAGGTTTTATTCGTATTATTGAAATTTGCAGTTGTAGTACATAACTCCAACGATTTAGATATCATACGTCTAAACTTTTAAAGTTCTTTATTTCGCCGTAGAGACAGATACAATAGATAATCATAATGCTTAATTCTTAATGTATTGGTACCATAAAGATTAGACTTTCAACCATAACACAAATGCTTCAACAATCCAGGCAAAAGTGATCAACCATTAGAATAAAAGTTAACTATTATCGTATTTAAGATTCAAACACACACAGACACATACACACACACACACACATATACATACATACATACACACACACACACACACGCGCACACACACACACATATATATATATATATATATATATATATATATATATATATATATATACATACACACACACACAAATGGCAAGAAGACACATTAGAGTTAAATTCCTTATAGAAGGCCTTTGAGACCCCAAAGCTCTGAAAAGGGATCTGATCCACCATTATCGTCCATGACTGGGACAAGGGATCGCGCACCTCCTACGGGAGCACCTGCCACATAAATGCCATCCTGCACACCACGAGGATAATAGGAAACGCAGCGTGTGGGTATAAAAAATAACCTGATATTCACATCTTATCTTTTCAATTAACATTTTTATGCTACCACCCTCTACTCAACACTTGTTGAGGGATCTACTGAAGGTGAACCTCATGCATGGTCGGACGGGATGACAGGAAGGGGATTTTACCTTTTTGTGTTGCTAAAAAAATAAGATTGCGCGCGCGCGCGTGTGTGTGTGAAAAGAGAGAGAGAGAGCGAGAGAGAGAGAGAGAGAGACTGAGGATGACAGACAGACAGAAGAAAAAAAAGACACACGGGACATTCATATAGATAACCGAACGGATAAAACCCCTTGAAAAAAAACACACCCCCAAAAACAAAAAAGCAAAGGACGCAGCAGGTCCACCAATCAACGGCCAGATCAATCGCGTAAGACATGATG
>BOPN01001934.1:25000-40000 GCA_017312705.2 Penaeus japonicus
AAGGCAGAAAAACTCGGACATATTTGGTTGTGTGTTCATGTTCTCGACACGTATGTACTTGAGACAGAAAAGATCCTTTGGTTAAACAAACCTGCGTGGCACTTCTGGGCGCACGGACATGACCGGGATGCTTTTCCTTCAAATAACCATTTTTCAATATATAAAAAAGTTATACCATATTGTTATCCTCCTCATCATCTTTATTACTATCAATACTATTATCTTTATAACCACTATTAGAATTATTGTGATCACCATCTTCTTAATTCTTATAATTTCTCTTTCATCACGTCCATTTATTTGTCTATAGTTGTTGGATTCATCTTTAGCAATGCTACTAGTAGTCTTACCTTTAATATCCTCATCACAACTCTCTTCTAGTTTCCTTACTATTTATGATGATTCACGCTGTCATTATCATTACTTATTATCATTAATTTGTTATTGTTACCATCGTCATGACCATCACTATCATTGCTCGTAGTGGCAGGGATGGTAGCACTATCGTTCTTCTCATTGTTATTATAATTTTCAGTACCATCGCTCTTGGTGGTATCACCATAACCATAAATATGGTGATAGCATTCGATAATTTTGATAGATTTCCATTATCATCTTTACCGCTATCATTACTATCATCATCATCGTTACTATTTTATGGATAAACATTATTCATTACTAGTATGATAATTGATGACCATTGATGATGACTGCCATTATTCATATGTTGTTGACACTGCCATTATCGTCCTCTATGATTTCATCCTCTACACCAGCAGCAACTAGCGTCGGCGGAGGCGTTATTGCTGCGATTCGGTATTTTGGGTTTTCATGAGAGTAATAAAGATAAAGACAATAGATAACAGAAGACACTCTTTGTATGATGTTATGCATGCCACACAGGTAATAATAATAATAAAAACCAATAATAAAAAACACGCAACAACAGCAGCAATGATGATGATAATTACAATACTAAAATCAATGATAATGATGATGATTATGATGATATCAATGATGAAAACCATTGCTATTATTATATATATCACTAGTATCCCTATCAACTGTTTTACTATTATTACTATTGTTTCCATCATCATTACTATTGTGATTATTGCTATTATTCTTACTGTTATGGTTGTAATTATCATCATTATCATGATTATTATTGTCATTATTATCATTCGTCTCGTTACTTATATCGTCAAATCCATAATTGTCATTATTCTAACTTCCATTTCCATTTTAACTATTACCATCATCACTACTATTTGGATTATTGAATTTTTATTATTGATGATATTATTGCAATTACCGTGGCCATCATTTCAACTCCAGAGCTCATTTCAACTGTAACCCAATCACTATCATAATCATCTTCACTAAAAGCTTCAGTTAATTATATACAGAGAATGAGAGAGAGAGAGAGAGAGAGAGAGAGAGAGAGAGAGAGAGAGAGAGAGAGAGAGAGAGAGAGAGAGAGAGAGAGAGAGAGAGAGAGAGAGAGAGAGAGAGAGAGAGAGAGAGAGAGAGAGAGAGAGAGAGAGAGAGAGAGAGAGAGAGAGAGGGAGAGAGAGAGAGAGGGAGAGAGAGAGAGAGAGAGAGAGAGAGAGAGAGAGAGAGAGAGAGAGAGAGAGAGAGAGAGAGAGAGAGAGAGAGAGAGAGAGAGAGAGAGAGGGAGAGAGAGAGAGAGGGAGAGAGAGAGAGAGAGAGAGAGAGAGAGAGAGAGAGAGAGAGAGAGAGAGAGAGAGAGAGAGAGAGAGAGAGAGAGAGAGAGAGAGAGAGAGAGAGAGAGAGAGAGAGACAGAAAGAGAGAGAGAGACAGAAAGAGGGAGAAAGACAGAAAGAGGGAGAAAGACAGAATGAGGGAGAAAGACAGAAAGAGGGAGAAAGACAGAAAGAGGGAGAGAGAGAGAAAGAAAGAGGGAGAGAGAAAGAAAACGCACACTCATCGCACACCTGATCAAGTCTGCGCGTTTTTTTTTTTTTTATCTTGTTACAGGTCTGTGCTTAGTCCTAAAATACATAATGATAATAATAGAAAATACTAATAAGGATAAATGATTACAAAACAAACCAACAGGGAAAGGCCTCAAAATTCAAACTTCCCTAAATCCTCAGCTGAAACTAAAACGGATCCACATAAGTCCCATATGTCGACCGGTTTCGGGGCAAAAACTAGAACGTATCCACATTACCCCGTCTGTCTGCCCCATACCTCGTGGGAGCTCATAGGGGAAGCTGCACGTAGTTGACAACAGGGAGTTGGTAATACTGGGAGAGGCATGGGGCGAAATGTGGGTCATGGTAAAGAATATGGGATAATGATAATGAGGGAGAAGAAACATAGAGAGAGAATGGAAGTGAGGAGAATAATAAAAATATACATGCATATATATACATACGGGACGTTGAGATAACTGGCAAAGCTAGACATTTTGAATAAAATGCATTAGAAACGGTTACAGGGAAAACGGTAAATGGCGATCGCAAGAGAGAGAAAGAAAAAGGAAATATAAAGAAAAATGATAAATTTATAAACTTTCGATACTTTCGATAACGTGACCCGACGTGATACGGATTATTCTGGAGACAACGAGCAGTCGCAGTAATATGTACATGCATTTCCTTCTTCCGAAAAAAAAATTATAAAATATAAAAGATGATAAAAACGGAATGATTATGTAATAAATAATTTGGTAAGATCAGAAAGAAGAGAAGGAGGAAAAGGAAGAGGAGGAGGAAGATGAGGAGGAGGAGGAGGAGGTCATCAATAAAACAAAAGGCAAAAAAAATGACAAAGAAAATATGTCAATAATATGATAAATAAAGCGATAATATCAGAAATAAGAAAAAAAGAGGAGGAGAGGAGGAAGAGGTGGAGACAGGTGTATAACTAGGTCGTTGGTGGTCGAGACGGGGCCTTGGGTCGACGACTTCACAGGACGAGATCGCATCGTCTACCCCCCACCCCCACCCCCTACCCCCATCATCTACTCCCTCCTGCCCAACCACTCCCAGATTCACCTCCTCTTCCTCTTTATCTTCTTCCTCCTTTTATTCTATCTCCCTCCCCTTTTTATTACTTTTTTTATTATCTCACCCCCTCTTCCGCCTCTTCTACTTCTTTTTGTTTTCTTTCTTACCGATCGTCATATTCTCCTCCTTTTTTCTTTCATTTTTCTTCTCTTCTGCCTCTCCTTCTTTTCCTCATTTTTCTTCTTTTCACTCTTTCTCCTCTCCTTCCTTTTTTTTACTATTTTTTTTTTTTTTTTATTCTACTCTCTGTCTGTCTAACTGTCCCCTTCTCTTTCTTATCCATCCTCTTTTCCTCCTTTTCTGTCCGACCTCTTGCTCCTCCTCATCCATTCTTTCCTCTTGTTTTTCTCTCGTACCTTCCTCCTCTTCTCTTCTTGTTCACCGTCTCATTACTCATGCTAATTAATGTTTGTTTTTGTAATTAACGACATTTTTATGAATTCTTCGAGCCGTCTGTGTTCCCTAGAATGACTATGCTAATTAACTTTACATTTCTGTTCATTACTTAATTAGGATAAATAATACCAAGTCACGGGATGACTTCATGCGTAAAGCTCGGGCAACGTCGCTTCGTCATCCGTAATGTCATCCACTTTATAAACAGGAATGCACTGGAGCTGTCTTAGATGACACTAATCTCGCGAAGGTTACAAGCAAGTAAGAACCACTTGCACTCCATGCATGTGCTATGATAAGGACCGATGGCACCCACACTTATCCACGAACCACAGGAAAAGATAGACTCCGAGGAAAACCATTTCAAGCTTATATTAAGTCATGGTCGATAGGGTACGTCCCTATGGCGAAACGGTCATGGTTGCAATTACCAATTCTCCACATCCGTTGCCATTGCATTCGCCTCAGCTCCTTGAACCAATTTGCACATTTTCAACTTGGAATGGTGTGCGAGAAAATAAATATGTAGGACTGGGCCATCGGAGATACAAGTAGATTGCAATGGTAAATAAGAAATAACTTTATTCAAGCGCGAAAGTGCAATCCGTCTAGTAATAATAGTGTGAGGGATAGCTGATAATTTCTTACTATACATGGATTCACAGACATAAATGGACAGAGGTCAGAAAACAGGTTCCTGCAAGGTCATACGAAATCACACAACTGAACTCAGATATGATCTTAGGTCATTCTTCACAACCATCTTTCTTCCAGCAATACTTATTATTGGACTATACTCCACATAACGACATAAGAACAAATATAAAGCAACCAAGACTCGCCAGAACAAGATCCTCTTCTGCCTGCTCTGCTCAAGCTATAAATATAATGAATAGAGGAGACCTGCTTTACTATCCCGACTCCGACGAAAGGTGATATCGCGTTGGGCAGGATTCGATAGGGAGTGTGAGCAGGGGAGCGGGTGGTAGTTTGGGCTGATTTTAGGTGTAGTGGGAGGGGGGGGGAGGGGGTTGATTAGGATCAGTGGTTGATCTACTTGTTGATGATAGGCTTTAGGGATTGCAAATGGCTGGGTGATGATTATTTACAGATCCTAAAGAACAACAAAAAATAAGATACATATAAAACGAGGGAAGGGGAGAGGGTATCAGCAATATCAACATAAAGTATTTAAAGTAATAAATGAAGTAAAGGTAACTATAATGAAATTAAGTAAAGTAAAACATGTTACTGGACATGACGAAAGACGGAGAAACAAAAGAAGGAATGCGACGCAGAAGAGCGAAATGACCAAATAACAGGTTTCTGTAGCAGGTGACACGCCATGAAGACTGCTGTTTACTTCCGCATCCCTCTGTTACATATTTTACCTGTCCGTCTGTTTATTTATTTGTTTATGCATATATGAATTAATATGTCTGTCTTTTCATTTGTCTATTTTAGATATCTGTACCTTACTGTATATGCTTATTTAGGACCTACTAATCTATTTCTCTATTTCTTTCTTTCTTTCTCTCTCTCTCTCCCTCTCTCTCTCTTTCTCTATCCCTTCCTCTCTCTCTCTCTTCCTTTCTCTCTATCCCTCTCTCTCTCTTTCTCCATCCCTCTCTCTCTCTCTCTCTCTCTCTCTCTCTCTCTCTCTCTCTCTCTCTCTCTCTCTCTCTCTCTCTCTCTCTCTCTCTCTCTCTCTCTCCTCTCTCTTTATCGGTTTTGATGAACTTATACCGAGTGGTCTGTTATTGTAACATGAGTCCAGGGACGTAGACTACATCACACAGGATGATTCCATCAGTAGGGAATATAAGAATATTACGATTTTTTTCGCAAGATCAGGACATGGCAACGAGCAGACTAAGGAAGGGCTCTACCTGGCAACAGTGTACTTAGCACAAGTCCGCCTGATGAGGGGTTGTTGTTGTATATGGAGCTAAGGGGTGACTGTCCAGCGAAAATATGTTGTGAGGTTAGTGCGGCATGATTATAACTCTGGATAAGTCTGGATAAAAGAAACTGAAAACGAATGAATGAAAAGAGCCACCTTCTCCCACACGCGCGCGCATTCATACACCTACACCCACACATATCATATAGATTATTATAATTTGTTTTAATTATATACCATCTTGCCTCTATATTAACGTTACGCTGACACCCCCCCCCACAAAAAAAAAGAAAAAAAAAAAAAGAAAAAAAAAAAGCTGGCTCTCCCTTGAACGAGGATGAAAACGTGATTCGGTTTGGTGCCTCAGTATAATGTCTTCATATGGCTCGTTCAATTCAATTCTTTGCTTTTCCTTCTCTTTTTATAACCCATTATCGGGTTTTCTGTTCTTTTGTTCGTATGTTTACCTAACCCTACCTGTCTGAAAGCTTGCCTGGTCTGTTTCTTTGCTTATCTGATACGTCTGTCGCTTCCCTGTCAGGCTGGCAGCCTTTCTTCAACGTCTTTGTTCTTGCCGACGCCACAGACGAACAGCGACGGTCTGTGTCCTTCCGAAATCATTTGGTACTAATACTGTTTTTATTTTTGTCGTTCATCAAGCCTATATCTAATTTAATTAATTTATTCATATCAGTAATGTTTAACAATCTATCATTACTTAGCCTTCTTCGACCCTTCTTGAGACAATGTCCTGACACTACATTTGGTGAAGCCTTTTTGTGAGATTACTTCCTTGCAATCTGCACGTGCAACAGAGTCTTCGCCATTAAGATAGCTTTTGTTTAGACTTTTAAGACGCTTCGGGTTGTTCGCACGAGAAAGGCTACCTGATTTATACGTTCATAAAATCCTTATTTACTAGATATTCTGATTTTATTTCCTTTTATTTCTTGATGAAGCTGTTAAGTAATTGTTGTCTAAAAGTTGATAAATTTTGAAAATGTTTTCCTGAGATTATTTCTGGTATTATTGTTTTGAAATGATTGCATTTTAGAATTTTTGTGTAAATAATTTTCTTCTCTTTTCCTTCTTAGCTTTGATTTATCGCTTCCCGTTTTTCATTTCTGGCCATAAAATCGCTGAACAAGAAATCTGATAACCTGGTTTGGTTCCAGGAAATTCCGCCTGTTGCATCTCGTCTATAATGTAATTACCTTTCTTCATGCATTATCTACGATCTTCCTTGTGCAAGTCTACACACAAATCTAAGGAATGTGACCTTAAAACATTGTCGACTTTTATCCGTAAGATGGGCGAGGTCGTACTGGTAAAGACTCATGCCGTTTGTCTTGTGTTTTGTCGTTGGCGTAAAGTATATGGCAGTGAGACCCTTCTTATCGCCCGTTTGTTAGCGGGTCTGTGTAATTGTAATAGTTAGTGTGTGTGTGTGTACGCGCGTACGCACATATGTGTATGTGTGTGTTGAGTACTTCTAGTGCTAAAAAAATAAAGTTCCGTCTTATCGCTATTTTTTATATATAAACTTCCACAAACAGTAGCAGAATCAACACATAAACACACTTTGACTTACACGGAACACTGATTTGTAACTAATTCAAGTCAGACACTAATCTGTACCGTTCCTAAAGAAACAAAGGTGTCACTTCCCTCGCCCACCCATTTACCCCGTGATAAGGATCTGCTTGAGTTTGCCTGGACATAATCCAGTCTGCTTTCCACGCGCTTGCTGCTAATACTCCAGTCGTGGAATGGGGCTCCATGCAAGCATGCAATGGATTAGAATCCATTTGCATTAGGTCTTTGTGCTGATTATTTCATTTGTCTTACTTGAGAGGAAATCAGAGAGCTTTGGAGCAGGGGGAGGGGGAAGAGGATGGAAAGAAGGGGAGGATACGGGGATGGGAGGAGGCATGCTGGAGAGAGAGAGCGGAAGAAAAGCAGAAAAAGAGGCTATATAAAGATGAAAGAGAGAGAGAGAGAGAGAGAGAGAGAGAGAGAGAGAGAGAGAGAACAGAGAGAAACGAAGATGAAACAGAGGGGAAAAAATCACGGGAGAGACACATTCCAGAATGGCCACTCCACCGCAAGACTGAAGAGCTGATACCCGGAGCCAGGTTCCTCACGAAGGTGTGGCCGAGAGGAAAAACTAGCCACGTAGCCTGCAGCACCGCCCTGTCATGAACACGTCGATTAATTGAACTCGCGACGGCACTCAGTTTACACCCGACGCCCACCCGTGCCCCGACTCCCTCACCCTTTGGACTCCTCCGTCACCCTTTGGACTCCTTCCTCACCCTTTTTGCTCCTCCCTTAAACCCTGGTTTTGCTTGAGGTTTGAATGCAAAAGAGGGAAATGAGAGGGAGAATAAGAGATGAAAGGAGTGGGAAGCGAGATAACAAGGAGGGAGAGAGATTAGAGGAAAACGAAAAGAGGAACTGAAAGGAAAAAAAAGATGGAAGGAAAAGAAAGGAGACGGAAAAAACGAGGATCTCTACTAGTTTGAAGAGAGAGTGGAAAGGAGAGATACAGAGTAGATAAATGAGAGAAAAAGGTAGGGTAGATGTTTGGAGAAATGAGATAGGGAAGGAAAGCGAAATTGAAAAAAAAATGAGGACAGAGTGAAATGTAGTAAAAGAGGAGGCCAGAGGGGAAAAAAGGAGGAAGTGAAAGAGAAAGCAAGGGGGAAAATAGCGAAAAGAGAAAAAATGTTAAAGAAAAAAAGGAAAGAAAAAGGAGAGAGAAAAAACTCTCCTTTCATAAAGTGACAAGAAGGAGAAAAAGAAAAATGGAAAATAATAGAGAGAAGCGAGAGAAAAGGAAGAGATAAAAATGAAAATGGAGACAAGGGGGGAAAAGAAAGGTGGGAAAGATACAAGTAACTGAATAAGACTAAACTTAAGGAAATACGAAAGAGAAGAGGCAACAGAATGAATGGACAAGGCAAAGCAATAAAGTATGATATGAAATCACATAATTCTTGATATTTATTTCTTTTCTTCTTTCGTAAGTATTCGCTCTTGCCTTTGCTCTTTCGTGATATCTTATTCGTGTGCGCTTGCCTTTCCTCTCGGTCCATGCATCATTTTCCTTTGTTTCTCGAAGGGGGGGAGCGATTGCGGGAGGGAGAGGGGAGGGAAGGAGGGGCAATGCATATATTTTTTGCTTTGTTCATACACATTACAAACAAATACATATAGACATGTGTGCTTGTGTGAGTTTGGATTTCATTCTTAAATCCCATAAAATATTTAAGAACCGGAAACAGATCATCGGACTCCCGCAAGAGCCTGCGGCGCTCGACCAAAGACTTGAATTTTCCGTCCCGATTTCTTTCTATTTCCTTCATTTTTTCCTTTCGGCATAACCGTTGAGCGTGTTCCCCCCACCCTCCTCTTTTAATTTGCTTTTGGGAATTCGCTAGGAGTGGCAGACGAGTTCACTGACCTCGCTCGAGGTTGACCATTCACCTCCCGCTGTGACCTTATCTCCGACAAAATCCATATTACTTTGAGATAACTTGGTGGTGATGCACACACACACACACACATACATACACACACGTACCAACATAATTCTCCAATTAGATGTTCCGCATCACTAACTCGCATGCCTACCTCTGGCATTTTCTCCCCACTTGTTCGTCATGC
Organism: Penaeus japonicus; assembly: GCA_017312705.2. Lineage (NCBI taxonomy): Eukaryota > Metazoa > Arthropoda > Malacostraca > Decapoda > Penaeidae > Penaeus > Penaeus japonicus. Next base: position 34,008 of record BOPN01001934.1, read on the forward strand.
ACACTTTCGCACACAAATAAAAGTTGTAAACTCATGGCTCACATTAAGTAAGACTTCGTTTTTTTGCTGGGAGCAGTGAGATTTCTTTTTATTTTTGTTGTTGTTCTTCATTTCGTCTCATCTATTCATAACCCTCATTCCTTTTGCTAGGAATGATAAGGACATTTATCTATTTCTCCTCCTTTCTCTACCTCTCCCTCATTCCCTCTCTCTGTCTCCGCTTTTCAGTCTCTCTCCCTTTCATTCTTTTTTTCCCTTCGAGTTGCTATTTATAAACCAGTTTGAAAACACATGTGAGATTTTTGTGGACACATGCAAGAAACACGTTGAGTCATTCAGACAAGCGCTAATGCCAAAGATGCCGTTAATGGTTCTGTCCACTAAGGTAGTACAGATATAAAAGCAGCATACCTGTAGTTACTATATCCATAAAATCATACCTACAAAATCAGTTACACTTGTGTCTAGTATGCCGCAGCTCTAGTGCTGGAGAGGTCAACACACTCATTCAAACCAGTATGAACGTGTAGTCATCATGCCAAATAACATCGCCATGCTCTTAAAATCAATATATTTACATTATCTATTAAGAAAGAACTTAATCTGCCGTATGTATACTTGCGCAGATATAATTCGCATGGACATGATCAAAACATGAATGATGATGTGATGAGAGGTGCAAGCATCAACGCATGCATTTCCATTCACGAAGAACTGCTAACATCAAAACCTCAAAAGAAATCTCCGGGTCGTCTGTAATACCACTTATTTGACAAATTGTGCAGAACTTTAAACTGATCAATAATGCGAAAAAAAAGAAGTAGAATAAAGAAAGAAAAGTATTTCATCGACACCGGTTGAAATACTGCCTGGAAGCATCTGGGTTATTGTGTCTTCGGAGTCTGTGAGGTGGGGGGAAGGGGGCTGGGAAGAGCGGATGACGGTGGGGCTGGATGAGCGGGGGGAGAGGAGGGATATCAATGGGTCGGGGAAGGGGGAGGGGGAAGGAGGAAACTGGCTTTACATGTGCTGGATTGGGGGACCGATGCATGCAGTAGAGAGAAGCTTAAGTTATCGAGACGTGTGCAAATCTTCGTAAGAAAGAAACTCGGATTATTTTTATCATTCTCTATCTGTACCTGTATCTCTGTATAACTTTGTGTTGATAATGATTTTATTTAGAAAATTAATGGTATATTTAATTGTTTAGTATTGTAATGTCCGTCTCTTCAGCGACATGCATGTCTGAAACATTTATTTGAACAATCGTTTAAAACTAATGAAAATAATTCGCTATGACAGAACTAAAGTTTACGTGCATACCCTTGCCAGCACGTTTAAGCTTAACTGTGTATATGAAACAAGGAAATATTACAGAAATATAGTGAATATAATCTATAATTTCTATACACAATTAAATATGCATTACTGAAACATTATTGAAATATAATTGAACCTCAAAAAACATTTGAAATTAAATCTGTTATTTCTACACACCGATAAGCATACACACTACGTCGAAACTAAGCTCCAAGGGGGTCATCACGAACACACACACACACACACATTTAAACATCTAATTTTTCGACCAGTTTACTCGTCGGCGCAGAGGATGATGCAAGGTCTGGCAGCCAGGCGGTGTCTCGTCAAGAACACTTGGACCGACTGAGAATCGCCTCTTCTTGAGCACGGACGTCGACCAACCGGGGAGGTGGAAAGCAACGGCAGGGAGGCTGGGGGACAGGGAGGCAGCGAAAGGCGCTGACCTTGTCCTGATGAGCGGAGGCTATTCGCTGCGTTGGATTTGGATTTTTTTATTTGTTTACTCATTTTTAATAGTTTTTTTCGGGGTATCTGTTTGCCTGATCTTGTATGTCTATGTCAGCCTCTCTCTCTCTCTCTCTTTCTTTCTTTGTCTCCCTTCCTCTCTCATCTCCTCTCTTCTCTCCTCGTCATGTCATGTCTCTTCTCGTCCTCTCGTCTTTCCCACACCAATTTCCCGACTTACTGAAACGACCGAGATAATAGGACGACCACCGCAAAGAGTCGTCCACCCGCTTCGGGTGCTTTCCAGGACGACTTCGCCCTGGGAAGTATCTATATTCCGAGACCGAGAAACGGGTTCCGACGACGGAGTGAACCGAGTGGACACTGCCATGACAATCCTTCTTATGCGCTCTACCTGACAGTCGCAAATGACGTTTTGCTGAACTCATTAATGATGTTAATTACCTTAAAGTTATTGTTGATATGAATGCGTTTAATGTTAAAAATGTGTGTTGCACCCTCATTCTACATTCATACACGCGCCAGAATCTGTAATCAATGCAGGTCCAGCTCCGTCTGTAACGAATCTGTATGTACTCATCTAGTAAAATTACGCTGCTAGTTCTATAATTACTATCTACGGTAATGAAAGGACAAAATACCCTAGACATTCACACACACTCTCTCTCTCTCACTTACATACATACATCTATCCATAAACACACACACACACACACACACACACACACACACACACACACACACACACACACACACACACATATATATATATATATATATGAATGTATGTATGTATGTATGTATGTATATGTATATGTATATGTATATGTATATGTATATGTATTTGTATATATATATATATATATATATATATATATATATATATATATATATATATATATATGAATGTATATGTATATATATGTATATATATGTATGTATAAATATAAATATATATATAATATATATATATATATATATATATATATATATATATATATATATATATATATATCATATGTATACCTATATATATACATATATATATACATATCTGTATATATGTAACTATTCATAAAATAAACACACACACACACACACACACACACACACACACATATATATATATATATATATATATATATATATATATATATAACACAACAAGAGGAATATGTTTGTTAATCACGTCGGCAGAGAATGGATTCAAATGTCAAAGGCTGCATTTGCAAAAGGAAAACCGAACCTCGGCGGTTATCAACAGTATCACCTCCAGCAAGATCCGTCTGGTTCTCGGCCCGCATGCAACCGTGATTTCAATACCGGTTACGTCATGGTCGACGTAACGACGTATTGCCATTCCATTTAATTCGCTCTGTCAAGTTTATGGTGCTCTGGAGTCGAACAGGGCTTGTCGTAAGTCCCCGTGGGCGTGCGAATCTGTTAAAAGCTCCACTTTGAAACGCCCGGGAAAAAACTTGCCTGCCTGACGTTTTGACGGCGAGATATGAAAATTCACAATCTAATGAAACCTCTTTTTATTCTTTCTTTTGAAAGAGAGAGAAAAAAAGAAAGATGGTGTGGTACTTCATCATCGCCACTATTTTTTGTAACGGTGTTTTTACCTGGAGAGAAAATTAAAATTCTAGAATGATCCACAGACGTCTGTGGTATTACATACTGATGCTCAGGCATCGCGGAATCATGTCATAATAAGTGATAATCTTCTGAGCATGATTTTCAGACAGCCTAATGTGTTTTCTGTTTAGTCTTTTATTTATGAATCTTCCTTACTTTCATTAATTTTCGATGTTATTTTAAATTTATTGATTTCCGTTAAATCCTGTTTTATCTGAAGTAAGTCAGTTGTTGAGGTCTGACTGTTTGAGGGTAATATTTCTGAAACGATGACGGAGGTGTTCGAAGCTTCTAAAATCAGTTGCATCTAACAGTACTTCTCGTTAAAGCAACGAATACCATTCATCATATAAAGTACATATTTAACTATTCATAAAGAAATTACCTCAGATCACTTCGAGAACAAAAGCATTATCTTTTTGTCTCTTTGTTTACCATCCACCACATTTTAGTCCAACGACCGCCGAAGACTCACACTTGCGCCTCACCTGCGAAATCGCTTCACGTAATTAAGGAACACAAACCGTGGAACCTGTTTATCTCCATGACCCCCTCCCCCCCCAAGCACTCCTGTCTTCCTCTGCCTCGTCCCTGACACACTGATTCCGTTGTGGAATGGGGAGGGGGAGGGGAGGGGTGTGTGTGTGCGTGTGTGTGCGTGTGTGTGTGTGTGTGTGTGTGTGTGTGTGTGTGTGTGTGTGTGTGTGATAGCATGTGAGTGGACTTCTGTGTGTTTCAGCGCGTATCACAGTTTTATATGCATGTCTTTCGCCCGCGTATGTGAAGTGCTTCGTTAATACGTAATAAACTGGCGTTTGCAGGTGTGCCTGGAGCTTTAGCCTTACCTTACTGTTAATACTTGTTGTCCCAAGGTGACTGGACTATTTTGTTTACTGTGTCGCGTTGATTGTGTCTTGCTAACATCCATGTTTCATAAAGTCTATATTGATTTAGTCATTCACTGTACTGTATATCACCAAATTGTTTGATTATTTTTGTGATCTGTGTCACGAGGCAGAACTGTTGAAATAAGACACTTTTAAACTATTGAAACAAATCGTCATAATGAAATGCATCCATTACATTGTCTCCATTATAGGATGGGATGCAAAAGTACTGTTTCCGAAGCAATATTGTTCACAGATATGTCAGTGCCTTCTGCCTTCCTGATAACGTCTACCACAGGCCAAATGACGTTGCTTCAACCGACCTGTCAGTCACACCACAACCATCACCAACAGCTGGAGTCGTCAAGTATCGTGCAAAGAAAGAACAATTATCGGCGATCACTAAACGAGTAATCGAGTGAATGATGCACACGGACGATAAACAAAGCCTCGATGCCGTGGCCCTCCACAGTCCGTTATTTAGAGGTCGTCACAAACTGCCAGTTAAGTCTTGTACAACAGTTACGTGCGGCGACACTGGCAGTACTGACTGACCAGCCCTCCCTTGGCTGCCGCCGCCGCGCCTCCCGACCCGCGCAGCCAGTCTGGCAAGGTAAGGTGCTCGACCACTCCTGCTTGTGTGCTCGACGTTAGTACTACGTCGAAATGTCTCTTCATATCATGAGTGCCGTACTTCCGATCGATCTCTGGACTAGGGCGATGATTCAGCCGTTGATTGTACGATAGCGGAATTAAGGAATCACGTAGAAAATTATTGGTTAGCTACCGCGTGGAGATGCTACGGTCCGGAGGTAAAAACTGGTCAGTCCAAAGTACCTACAGCAGCCCTAATTGTTGGTTATCCGGTAGTCTTAAGGCCGTCGCCGTATGTGCGTTTACGCGGATGTCCCAGTCTTCATACACGCGGAAATCACAATAAAGCATGTCTCAGCCGAATGATCCTAACACTCACACATAACGACTGAGTGACGTTATCCCGACGGGTGTGGAATTTCCAAGAAAAACAGAATGTCCCAGTAAGCTCAGAAGGAAACCGGCTGCCAAGCGTTTCACTGATGGTGCATGCCTCAATATCCAAAAGGTAGATTTTTAGGAGAGGAAAGTATGTACGCAGCTCATCTCATACGACGTTGTCCAGTAACTCTTAGTAGCCTGGCTTTTGCGTGTCTCGTAGCGTAGGTCAGCCACACGCTCGCCTCGAAAAGATATCCAGATTTAAACCTGTGTTGATCCTTCCAAGAAAGAGTGTATATGTCTCTGTCCTTATATATGCAGGTATGAAAATAGATGTATCGTAAATAAATTCAGTTGTAAATATAAAGAAAGATAGAGAGAGAAGTTATGAGAGATGAATGAGAATAAAGAAGACACAGATGAGTGATTTAAATGTGATAATATAACTACAGAGAAGTAAGAGGGCTTAGCGGCAAGATGAAAAATGGGATCGAAGAAAATGGGATCGAAGGCGAGACACATCAAAAAACGAAGAATCTTGAAGAATGAAGATCAAGTAGACGAAGAGAGGTGAAGGGGAGGTGGGAGTGTCTTCAGAATAAACAGCACGAGACGTGTCACCGTTGAATAAAAATAAGAGCTTCTAACTCGGGTTAGTGTACTGACCGACAAACGCTTCAAATCTTTTTTTTTTTTTTTACTCTG
>BOPN01001934.1:47500-52500 GCA_017312705.2 Penaeus japonicus
ACCGAACACACCGTCACGCGTGTCTATCTCGCCGATGATTAATTTGCCGCAGAATACCTTGTTTTTCACAAACCCTTTTTAATCAAGTGGATAGCCATAACATACAGCACCATAACGGCATCCCGACTTCCAAGAAGAAAATGGGACGATGTTGCTTTGTTTCCTCGGAATTTATTCGCCATATTTGCCCATACGGTACTAAATTAGTTATTTCTTGTTGAAGAAAGGTATGAATGAGACTGAATATCTAAACAACGGAAGAGATGTATTTGACGCGTTTCGGCGGAGGTCGAAGGTCATGTAGAAAAAGAGCTCCGTCGAAACGCGTCTCTTGCGTTGTTTAGTTATTAAGTCTCGTTCATACCTTTCTTCAACATTTGTCGCTATGAACTTTGTTCATAGTTATTTCTTGTTGTGAAAAAGTTCTAACAGTATTGGAAACGTGTCAGTGCCGTATATTATGCCAAGCACCTTGTATGGGATAATGTTTAAGTCTAATGCAATGCTGAAAATAATGGCAGAAAAGGGAGCAGAAGGATTTTTTATAGTTCAAATATATATAACACTTTGAAATATGAATAAAAAAAAATTCCCAACAACCTCAAGTTCACCATTTTTTTTTTCCAAATAACATGTTTGGCCATTTTTTCCTACTTTTTCTTCTTCTTCTTTTTTTTAGTCAGAACGTGTTAGGGATTCTCCACGCTTGTATTTTCCAGAGGGATTTACTGTCAGGAATCCTAACTTGATGGGACATGGATTTCTTAAGATTAGTATTAGTGTGGTTCGACGATGTTTTGGAACGGAATCTCTTAACATATAATGTCTGTCTATCTGTAATCATCTATTTACTGTATGTATATATGTATGTTTTTCTTTATTTTCAATTCTTATCCTAAAACAACTTTCGAAGCATTCTTACCAAAAATATACGTGACGTGATAAGACATCTTCGAGGTAATAAAGAAACCAGACAGGAATTGGTGAAAGAAGATACGCGATATAAGGAAAGAGCGGAAAAAAGGTCTGATTTTTTCATCGTGTAAAAAAACATTTATCCTGCAAGTGACCTACTGAACGCGGTGAACTGGTGGCCATTGTTCCCGTCTTGTGGAAACATGTGCTTTGAAAAAGTTGCAGTCATGCATTTATTGGAAAAAAACAAACATTAAAACGCGCGAAATACAATGATATTGAACATCACATAGAAATAATATGATAATGTTGTACTCATTATCCAAAACATGATGATGATGATGATACTGATAATGATTCGATAAAAAACAACCGACAACTGTCTTACCCCATTCGAGTAACGTCATAGTTAAAAGACAATATGCGTTCTTGTCTCATCTATGAAAATATTTCCACAAATGTATCAACCTTCCACGTTAAACAATATCACCAATACATGCAGACATGGCAAGCGTCTTATTAATACTTGGATAAGAAAACTTTTCCTAGAATAAACACGGGGAAACCCCGGCAGGACTGGTAACATTACCAGCAGGTTTCCCGCCTAAATGTGCCACAACCGTTTTCTGTACTAAATTCCTATTTACCGGTTACAGACGTGAATTTTTCGACCTGATTTTGTGTCAAAATTGTTCTTTTTAAAGCGTAACAGGTATTGTGTCACTGATACGTGAATGAATGAACAGAAATGAGTGGAAATATTTATGTGGATTCCAGGGTGTTGCTTACAAGACGTTGCTTCAACTATCATTTTGGCCTATTAAGTATTTTGTCGCTCTTCATTTTCATTATTGAAAGACAGCTGTGAGAAACACTCAGTGAGTAAGTAATAAATGGAAAGAAATACGTGTAGGAACTAAAATTATCTTTCACTCAGTTTTCAATTCAGAAAATGCAATTCGTACCGTTAATGAAGCAAGTTCTTTCCGGGCTTGTGCGAAAAAATGGGATTAAGCCTTTCGATCTGTAGATAATTAAATGAACAATAAAGCAGGGAACCGGTTCTTAAGATTAACAAATCGTCCGTGTTGCCACGAATAAATTAAAACATACCTGCTCTGCCTGCATACTGAAGTTCGTAACAACCGTTTAAGTTTTATTTTCTCAGTGTGTGGGAAGGTACAATATGCATGTATTCTTTGGGGAACGGGAATATATATATATATATATATATATATATATATATATATATATATATATATATATATATATATATATATATATATATACATATATATATATATATATATATATATATATATATATATATATATATATATATATATATATATATATATATGTATATATATATATATATATATATATATATATATATATATATTTTTATATATATATATATATATATATATATATATATATAATTATATATATATATATATATATATATATATATATATATATATATATATATATATATATATATATATATATATATATATATATATATATATATATATATATATATATATATATATATATATATATATATATATATATATATATATATATATATATATATATATATATATATATATATATATATATATGTATATATATATACATATATATATATATATATATATATATATATATATATATATATATATATATATATATATATATATATATATATATATATATATATATATATATATATATATATATATATATATAGATATAGAGAGAGAGAGAGAGAGAGAGAGAGAGAGAGAGAGAGAGAGAGAGAGAGAGAGAGAGATAGATAGATTTGTTATTCCATCCAAATCCATCGATCTGTTAACTTCCTCTATCGATTCACATATGTCCTCTGTCAATCAAATCATCTACCTATATTTATCGACATCTGTTTACGTCAAGCAATTCAATGTTCTCGACTGAGCCAAAGTTTCTGAATAAACGAAATATTTTTCTCTATTTCTCTCTATTTTTATCCCCGCAAGAATGCTCTCTCTCGGTCGTCTCTACAACATGCACCCGAAAGCGTTATCAGCCGAAGAGATGAAGTGTCCCCACGAAGTGGCAAGATCTCCCGGGTCATTAGATTATCAATGTAATTACCTCATTGATGACCCTCTATCACGCGATCGGGCGGGGCCGGGGGGAGGAGGGGGAGGGAGCGTGCCTCAGAAAATCGCCTGCAGATAATAGATGTAGAGAAGACATAGGCTGTTGGACTTATGCATTGTCATGATACCAATCGTCACTAAGGCGGAGGCTGGGAAGGCCAGAGAATCTTACATTCCTATCCCTTTTTCGCTTTTCTTTTGTTTCTTCTTTATTCCTTTCTTCCTCCACCTCCTTTCTTTCTTTGCGTTTCCCTTCCTCCATTTTAGATTTCTTTCAATATTTCTTTCTTTCTCGTTAATTCCTTTGACTTCTTACTTGCTTGCTTTCCTTCTTCTCTTTCTTCCTCAATACCTTTCTTCTTAGGGGAAGCGCTGGTTTGATTTATTGAGGCTGTTTTCCAGATAAGCTTTGTCGTTTCTCTTGTGTCGTTATGCTGGTGATTCTATTCTTAGATTGCTACAACTGTTCCTTCATTCACACACACACACACACACACACACACACACACACACACCTATATATGTATATATATATATATATATATATATATATATATATATATATATATATATATATATATATATATATATATATATATATATATACGTATATATATATATATATATATATATTTATATATATATATATATATATATATATATATATATATATATATATATATATATATATATATATATATATATATATATGCATATGTATATGCATATAATGTGTCTATTCTATTCTTCATTAAAGAATTAAGATCACCTGTAAACAACAAACAGACATGATCTCCATCAGTAGCATTTTGTCAAACCTCCCTTTTGACTCGTTCCTTGCCCCCTTCCCTACCCCCAGCTCTCTCTCTCATACTCCCCCTGCCCCTCTGTACCCTGCCTACCGCACCTCCATATCTCCCTTTGTCCCCCACCCTACTTATCCAACCCCCTTCAAACTATTAATTCTCCCCCAACCCCACACTCATGGTCCCCTCCTACCCTCTATCTGACATTACTCTTGTTGCCGACTCGGCCTCGACTACAACCCGTTCTACCCTTATCGTGTCAATTTATTTTATTCCGAGTGCCTGATTAAGGCTGGGTTTCTGGGTTCCTTCGACAGAGAACTGGTTTTCTTTTGAATTACTGCGACAGATTCATTAAAATTAGACGGCACGAAATCTGATAACATGCTACACCGTCGATCTGCCACGCAAAAGCAATGGGGATAAATATGGGCTGCAACATGCATAGCGGTTTGTTTAGGATGAGTACAGCTGACTGATCTGTACACGTGTGTTTATGGGTGTAGCAATTTCTCATTGTTTTAACGATTTACTAATACGGACTGATAACTTTGCTTGTAACTCAATCAAGGTTTTTATCTACCTCCCTTTCTGTCATTTCTACCTATCTGCATCTATCTTTGTATATGTAAGATTGTATGTATAATGTGTGTGAATGTGTGTGAGTGAGTGAGTGTGTGTGTGTCAGTGTGTGTGTGTGTGTGTGTGTGTGTGAGTGTGTGTGTGTGTGTGTGTGTGTGTGTGTGTGTGTGTGTGTGTGTGTGTGTGTGTGTGTGTGTGTGTGTGTGTGTGTGTGTGTGTGTGTGTGTGTGTGTGTGTGTGTGTGTGTGTGTGTGTGTGTTTTATCATTGCCTTTTTGTTCTTCAGATAACATGTGCGGACACATTATAACCTCAGCATATACTGAAGAAAACTCTCAGCCTTACTTATCGTTCCCAGATATTCGTGACTATTTTTCACAATGAATGTTAATTAGTCCCTGTTTATCCGGACTGAACTCCCTAAAAGCTTTCCTGATTTTCCTTTCCTTACCTCGATCATGATATCTTTTATCTATATTTTCTTATCTTTATTCTTTTAGGATAAGGAATTAGAGAATTGATATCTTTACTTTATCTACTTAATTAGTGGA
>BOPN01001934.1:55750-58250 GCA_017312705.2 Penaeus japonicus
TATCTGGCTCTTTCTTCCTCTATCCTTTCTCCTTTCTGTCTTCTTCTGTTGTTGTTTTTTCACTATCCCCACCTGGGCTATTATAAATTCATTGGACCAGTGTGCGGTATCATTTTATTATTAGAGTTTGGGGGGGGGAGGGAAGGAGAGAGAGAGAGAGAGAGAGAGAGAGAGAGAGAGAGAGAGAGAGAGAGAGAGAGAGAGAGAGAGAGAGAGAGAGAACTGAAGCATGGAGATTGCAGAAAAATGAAACAAAGTTGCAATGCCTAAGGCTAGTATTTAATGTACATTACGTGTGTACGCGCGAGTATGATAATGACACATTGCAAGGCCATTATAGATGGAAATCAGACGTGGAACAATGATACTATCAACTCTATGACTTAATTCATCAGTTTTACTTCTTGGTATACTTAATTTCCCTTGCGCACACGTACCAGAAAAAAAACGCGCAAATGCACACAACAATAATAACAGATACGCACACGTCCACAAACAAACACACCTACACACTCAGTCAAACACGGGCTGGACGATAACCCTACCCCGAAAGTCCGGGAATATGAGGCATAACATAACACGGGATGTACTGGTGTGGGTCAACGGCCAAGCAGGGCAGGCGGCGGCAGTAGTATGTGGGACGCCGTTAAAACTAAATGAGTTCGTGTTATTCATCATTGTCTGTTCTCATTCTTACTATTGTGGAGGAATTTATTGGCGTCGAACATGTTTTAGTATTATTTAAATTTTGGTTTATTGTTGTTGTTTCTAAGGGAGGGGTGAGGCCTAATTGTGTGTTGTGGACTCTGCTTGTAAGGAGCGTGATGGAGACTGGGGTAGGGGTGGGAAGGAGTTCTTTCATTCTTTCCTTATTTGCCTGTGAATATGTTTCTTATATGCTTTTCCTTGTATTTTGATTATCTTTTTAAAATTATTATTCTCTCTCATTTTTGTATGCATATCTTCTATTCATTTTAATTCAGCTGTATTTCTTAATGCTATGGTCTATTTAATCTTCATATTCGGGGTGTATATTTCCTGATTTGCGTTGTAATTCTTGTTCCTCTTTCCCCATCTATTACTTACGGAGACGTGCACAGAGCCTCAAAAGGGCCGCGACTCAACTCAAAGAGGAGCCCTCCCTCGACTAAACCGGCGCTTTTCTTCCCCTGCTTTTGGCAAAAAGGGCGCTGTGGGTATGAACGGGCAGGAGCTGGTACACCGCGACCTCCTCCCCCCTTTACCTCTCCCCCCAGTGCACGTCCCAAGTCATTCCTCATCAGAAACGTGAATAACTATCCAAAGACAACATGGCAATTCAGTAGCTTAAGAGGCGGAAGCATAAGGATCCTCTTCTAACGATCGGCTTTATCCTGTGATCAAAAATCTCGCGTCAGGAAAGCCAGCGTCAGCGCTCTCGATAGCCCTTGGAGGTCAGCACAGTGGCGATACGACACCGCTCAGCCGTCAGTCAGCGCAACAGTAGGCTATTATCTCTCAGGCGAGATCTTGTCAGCCTGTGGTAAGTATAGAGCCTCGCGGAAATCTGGGTCCGGCGAGGCTTGATCATTGCTTGGGAAGGTAGCGGGGGGGGTGCCTCCTTGTGGCTTCGCTCTCGGTCGTTCTCTTTGCTTCTGCAGGAACTTTCGACGGCTGCCGTGGCGTGTGTTTCGCTGGTTCTGTGTTTGCCCGTGTATGCGAATATTCGAGTTACTGCAGTACTTCTGTGAGATGTCAGGAACTATATATATACGTATACGCATACATATACACACATGTATGCACACTCAAATACATAAACATATCTACACTCACATACACCCTCTCATATATATTTGTGTGTGTGTGTGTATGTACATATATATATATATATATATATATATATATATATATATATATATATATATATATATATATATATATATATATACATATATATAAATGTCTATATATCTATCTATTTATCTATCTATTTATCTATCTATCTATCTATCTATCTATCTATCTATCTATCTATCTATCTATCTATCTATCTATCTATCTATCTATCTATATATATATATATATATATATATATATATATATATATATATATATATATATATGTATATATATGTATATATATATATATATATATATATATATATATATATATATATATATTTATACATATACATATATATATATATATATATATATATATATATATATATATATATATATATATATATGTGTGTGTGTGTGTGTGTGTGTGTGTGTGTGTGTGTGTGTGTGTGTGTGTGTGTGTGTGTACATATACATGTGTGTATGTATATAGATAGTTTGATAGGTATGTGTGTGAGCAATAGTGTGCTCATATTGATACTCCTAATGTGATTCAGCAGCCACTCAACAGAGCAGTGAGGGATTACACCCTTTTTAGACCCAAGGCCTTGCATCAGAGGTCAGAGATTACGCAACACGAAAACCTGTTTTTTCCTTCGCTCTGGCGGCTCACACA
>BOPN01001934.1:63250-68250 GCA_017312705.2 Penaeus japonicus
GCGGGTGGGGGAAGAAGGATGAGGGGGAGAAGGGGGGAAGGGGGGAGGGGGGAGGGTGTTATCTAGGTGATGGTGGCCCATTCCCCGAGGCAGCTACACTAGCGCTGATACCTGTCACCTTGCGCTCCTGCCCCTAGGGAGGGAGGGAGGGAGGGAGGGAGGGAGGGAGGGAGGGAGGGAGGGAGGGAGGGAGGGAGGGAGGGAGGGAGGGAGAGAGGGAGAGAGGGAGAGAGGGAGGGAGGGAGGGAGGGAGGGAGGGAGGGAGAGAGGGAGGGAGGGAGGGAGGGAGGGAGGGAAGGAGAGAGAGAGAGAGAGAGAGAGAGAGAGAGAGAGAGAGAGAGAGAGAGAGAGAGAGAGAGAGAGAGAGAGAGAGAGAGAGAGAGAGAGAGAGAGAGAGAGAGAGAGAGAGAGAGGAGAGGGAGGGAGGGGCAAGAGGAGATAAAAGGGAGGGAGAGGCAGAGAAGATAAAGAAGAGGAGGGGAGAGGGGGATAGAGGGGATGTCAGACTGAGGAGTGAGAGGACGTAAAGGGAAGAGAGAGACATACTGGGGGATAAGGAGAAATTGGGAAAGGAGGAGGAGGGAGAGAAAATAGGAAGAGCTAGGTGTGGTAAGGAGGAATTGTGGGAAGAGAGACTGGGGGAGAAGGAGGTAGGCATGATAACGAGGAATAGGAGTAGACGAAAGGAGACAGAGAGAGAGGACGAGGATAAGATAGAAGAGAGAATCAGAGGAGTCAAATGGGGGAGAGACAGTGAGAGGAATTGTGGGAGGAGAAAAGGAGATAGAGAGAGAGGAGAAAAATACGTACGCATGACAGAAACCAAAAGGAAAGAGCGGGAGATGAAAAGTAAAGAGGGAGATGCAGGGATGATAAGGAGAACATGAGGGAGGAAAGAAGGGAGAGGATAAGACAAGAAGGAAGGTAAGAGGTAAGCATGATAAAAATGAGCTAAAAGAGAAGGAAAGGGGAGAGAGGGTGAGGCAAGGCAAGAGCAATATAAAAGTGAAGGAGGAGGCAAGCATGATAAAAAGAAATTGAAAGAGAAAGAACATGAAGAGAAATCACGACAAAACGGACGCTACGAATGAATGAATCAGGGGATGAGATTAAGAATGCAGGAAGGAATAACAAGTGTTAAAAAATATGAATATGTGATAAAGAAGGACGTGAGATAAAATAATCTAGCAGAGGAAGAAAGAGAAATGGAAAAATATATATATTAAGAAGAGAAAAGTGCGGCGGAAGACGTAATCATTCTAAGTAGGCCTTGCGGTAGTCAGTGCGGCCGGTGTTAGTCTTTCAGTCTCTCTGTCTTATTCTATTTTTTAATTATTTTGAAATATTTCTCATTTTACACTTAACATTTCTTTTGTTGTTGTTTTTTTCACATTTCATCTCCTTTGTCTTCTAGTTTCATTTCTTCGCTTTTGTTTGTTTCGTTTTCTTTTTTTATTGTGAAATAAATAGGACCAGGAGAGAGATGAATAACTACAACAAATAGTAAATAGCCAACAAATGGGAAGATCCTTAAAATGCAGATGGTCAAAAATAGAAGAAAAAAAATAGAATTGTGACGCTCGAAGAGCGAAATCATCGCACTTAATGCCTATAATTTCCTTTCATGGCCTACAAGTTCATAGAATAATTAAAGATAATTTTCGTCTACGTCATCAAGTCTGCCAAGACTAATTCGCTAAATTAAGTGGTCCATTATACAAGGTCATAATAAGATTGATGGCGAGATGAACTGTCCTGTCCCGTTTTCTTTCACGCGAGTGAAGGGGTAACTATGATAAGCTTGAATTTCCTACCTGATTGGGGATTATCAACGCGATTCTTTGTCAAATTTGATGGTTGTCCCCATATTTCTTGTGTATTCGTGAAAAGGGTTCGTGATTTCATTTTAGTCTGGCTATGATGTGGTCTGGGAATGTTGAAAGCTTATCATTACGTCTTCGAGCTAAGTTGAGGCGGCCCAAAAAATGTGAAAATCTTACATGTCACGATGCCTCAAGTTTCTCAAGGATTGTCATTACAAAATTAAGTATCGTGGATGTCACATTAATTAGATAACTATATTGACATCAGTTTGCTTAAACAAATTCACTTGTTAATTACAACCTCAGAAGTTATATGTGATGGAAGACACAAGCGTTAACATTTGAATAAACACACCAGCTCAAGAGATACACAGCTCAGAAAGATGAAAATGATATGATCAATCAAATCTAGAAACGTCATTCTAAGCTTTCAGAGTAAGTTACCAGCTGATGGGCGTGAGGATTAGTAGTTCTCTTCCCTAAGGGCCAGGAGTGTGGGCGGGGGCGGCGTTCCCTCAGGCAAAGTGTTTACCACTAGTAATGTCCCTTAACTCCCTCAGGTTAGCTGGCTTGCGGCGGTCCTCTGTAGCTGGACTCCACGTGCACGGAGTGTGTTCGGGTGTGTGTGCTTGTGTTGTCTTGTGCTTTGCTTGTTTATGAGTGTAGGCCTGTTTTTGCGTGCGTTTTGGGTATGTGTTGTGTTTGTGTATTTGTGTTGTGCTGTTTGTGAATGGGTGTGTTGAGTTGGTGTTGTGTATTGAGTTAATGGTTGTGTTTACACGAGGTATGTGTGTGATGTGTTTGTTTATGTGTGTATTTTTTTACGTATATATGTGTATTTTGATTGTAAGTGTTTGACTGTGATTGGGTGTATCTATGATTGTTAATATTGCATGTTTCTGTCGTTATTTGCGGTTGTTCTTTTATAAATGCGTTTACTGTTACGTGCAAGTGTCCTTGGCCTTCATTCTAGGAGGAAAACACTTGTCCCGGACCGGAATTCCCCATTACTCACACAAGAGAAGTCCCCCCACCCTCTTTCCCTCTCCTGCATTATGCAGATTCTTATTTCAAAATGTTTAAGATTTCATTTCCTTGTAATAATCACGCTTTAATGATGATTAATGATTCACTTGTATTCTTTAGCCAAATAATTTCGAATCTATTTATGAGGTGAATAACCTATAATTTCTAGGCTTATATGTGTGTTGAATCTAAATGAAACTTAGGGTATCTAGATTATCAATGATTATTAAGGTAGTTTCCTTTTTATTTATATTTATTTATCTAATTTATCTATCTATCTACCGTCGTTGCGATATAATAGACTTTAAAGTAGATATTTAAGTGCTCATTAATACCTTACGCTTTTTTCTTGACAGTAGAAGGACATAACAATTTGATAAATACAAAAGTATTGACATTTACATACATTTTGATTCATGAACATTTATAATGGGAGTCTTTAATGGACCTTCCTATATATCCGTTATTTGTATATCCTATTCATTTCACTGCCTCTCTCTTCCACAACCATATACCCGCTCAAATTAATCATCAGACTAACCCAAATTACTAACATGAATACATACCTTAACAAATAAGCCGATTAATCTGAGTTGATGAAGTCACGAACGTTGTACCTTCCGCAGATAAGAGTTTCAACGTATTCTTGTATTACTATGAACTTCTATTAGTCGACAGGTAACTGAACACCGCAGGTTAACGATCACCAATGAAAAAATACAAGGAAGAGACACAGGGAAGTACGTCCGACTCACGCGACAGTCCACCGTGTACTGAGCTCGTCAGGACACGCTCGATCCAGGTCATTTGTAGTGTATCCGCCATCTTGTATTTTTCCCGCGAAAATTACCGTGAGTTTGCTTCTTCTTTCCTTTGCTTCTATTTTTTATTCTTGCGTGTATGATGTAGAGGATAATTATATTAGCCATTTTATCCATATTTGGCAGAGATGAGAATATATATGCGTTCGAGCCAAGGCATTTGTGTTTTTGTTTTGCAGTATCCGCCATATTGTATTTTTTCCCCGGGAAAGTTTTTTCTTTGAGAATGTAGAGGTTAAACTCATAATTCCTCTTATCCATTTCTAGTAGGGATAAAAATCAGCAAGAATTCACTTTCTTCAGCGCACGACTCAGAAAGGCAAAATTACCTTCCCCTCCCCCCAAAAAAATAATTTCAGTCAAAATGTCAACATTTTCCAAAGAGTGCTAAGAGAGTAGAGGCAGTGCCACGCCATGGTGTCTCGCGCAGCAGGCAGTATCATTAAGAGGAAATAGAAAGCTAGTTATTATCCCTCATATGATAGACGGCCGATACACCATGATTTATAATCCTCCACCCTTCTTTAGTCCCCATACATGTTTGGTATTATTTATTTTAGGGCATTTAAATATCGTCTTTGTATCGACAATTTAATAGCAAGGGCGTTCTGCTTAAGGGAAGGAAATAGCATTTTAATCAACGGCGGAATATTAATACATGGGGAACGATGTGTCCTACTTCGCGCAAATCGTGTTATGAGGGCGGCTTCCTTCATACAATTCAAGTAGGCCTATCTCTACTGCTGTGGTTTTTCTTTCTATTTCTCATCTTATCTGGATTATGCTCACTACTTGATTTTATCTTTGATTATAATCTTACTATTACACTTTTTTCATCCTGATGTTCTTCATTATTCCGTTACTCTTCTTCTCTTTCTCTTTTGCATTTCCATTTTTTTTCCTCCTTTTGAATTCTTTCATTACTTCTTACCTCCATCATCCTCATCATCAATCACCAGCTTCATCATCATCAGGACCATAATCCCAATCCACCTCCTTCCTCTCCGCCTCTTCATACTAACACTCCTCCTCCTCCTCTTCTTCTTCTCCTTCATTCTACTCCTACTCCTCCTCTTCCTGCTCCTGCTCCTTTTCCATGTTTAATTTCTCCTGCTCTTCCTCTTCTTCTTTTCTTCTTTGTCTTCGTCTTTTTCTTTCTGTTCCTCCTCCTTCCTCTTTCTCCTTCTCCTTCTCTTCCTCCCCCTTCCCCTCTTCCTCCTCCTCCTCCTCCTTCTCCTCCTTTTCTTCTTCCCCCCTCCCCCTCCTCCTCCTTCTTCTCCTCTTACAACTCCTCCTCCCTCTCTTCCTTCTCCTTTCCCCTTCTCTTCCT
>BOPN01001934.1:93250-98250 GCA_017312705.2 Penaeus japonicus
GAGTAAAATCTGAGCTTCTGCCTTTTAAGAGCAACGTGACAAAGATTCCAATCTTGCCGTTGCAGGATTGCAGGTCCGAGACTGACGTAAGCCGTCCTTGGGGAAAGTCAACAGGGACTCTCGGCACTCGCTCGCGTAGTCTGGCGTCTCTTCTCTTAGTATTAACACTGTACGATTAGTCATTAACGTTCAAACAAATCATCTGCACTGGTCGCATAGAGGATTGGCTCCTTTATCTCAATACTTTTTACAATGTTTTAACAAATATTTCAAATGAACCAATAACTTACTTTAGAAGTTTGATATTTGTTATAGTTAATTTGACAATATAAAGATATTCATACATCGTAACTTTCAATATTTTATTTATCTATAAATTTGTACGGACATACTCTATGATTTTAACAGTAAAGATTCTTTTTTGGTGTCTCTTCATCCTCGAGTGTCTTTCTTAGATAGATAAAGACACTATACCTACTTCTACAGAAATAACAATAAACCATTATTATCATTCAGTATATTTACTGTCTGGTCACAAATTTTCATAACAATATGCGATGGTATAGTGTATATGCTAAACTGTAATGGAAGCAATGCATTCTTTCATAAATTCCATGTTTCCTGTTAATTCCAGAAATCCCGAGCAAATCACAAAGGAAAATCAAATAAGAAGAACTTTACAGAATAAATCCTTATATTTTCCCTTTGTCCTCTCCCGTGTTCCCTCAGTTTTAAAGTCTGTATTGATTTATATTTTTTTGGTATTATTGAAATATGAAAAATTATCCTGGTACAGTGGCATTATAAAGGTTTCCGGTTGGATGTACAGTTTTTTATTTCAGATTATAGTTATGCACTGCATTTTACGGCAACATCTTACAGTATGATATAGAAAATCAAGCAAACCAAAATGACACGAGGAGAAGAAACAAAGTCGTTACGGGCCCAAAAGCGGCCATGACTGGAACAAGGGTAAAAGGTGAGATGAGATATTAATTTTATTATCATTATTATTCTTACCATTACCATCACACAAGCCACGGAGCGCGAGTACATGAAGGACAAGATAAACAGTGACAAGGGAAACCCTGATAAGAGGCACTGAGGAAAAGCATCTCAGATGGAGTGAAGAAATGCAGGAAAAGTATAACAGCAGCGGGAGCGATGTGAATGCACCTGTGGGCGTGATGTGGCAGCATTTGGAACGAAGTGACAGGGAAAGAATTTGTGAGGGCGTACTGTGACGATGACGATGGGCGTGATGTGGTGGCCGGCGTATGCGGATGGGCGCGCGTCATGTTCGGGCCACAATAATCGTCGTGGGAGGAGCCAGGTCGCCGAGGGGTCAGGTTACCTCGGCGGGGTGGTGTGTGTCGACCCAACATAAGCGATGGCCGCCCACTTAACGAGGTCAAGAAACAATCAGATGTGTCAATATTTGGGCCCTCGATTTCCTCTTCCTCCCTTCCTCTTTCCCCTCCTTTGCTCTTACACTTCTTTCTCTTCTTCTGCGCCTCGTTCCCTCTTTCTCTGTCTCGCTCTCCTCTTGCATCCCCCTCCCTCCTTTCCCCTCGCACTCGCCTCACTCCCTCTTACTTTCTGTCACATCGTCCTCTCTTCTTCCCTATTCCCCTCCCGTCATCTCATTCCCTCTTTCTCACTATTTCGTATCTTTCTCCTCTTACCCTTGCTCTCTCCTCACCTTCCTTCTGTCCTTCCCCATTCTCCGATTTTTTCTTCCCGCTTCCCTGTTCTTTACACTTCTCACTTTTGCTTTTCCGTTTTCTCATCCTATTTTTCTCTTCGCCTCACATTTCGTCTTCCTACGCCCTCCCTTCCTCGACACTTCCTCCCTTTTCCTTCCTTGAATTATCGCTTCTTCCCATATCCTACCTTCTCTTGCCCCCGCTCCTTTGCCCTCTTCTTCCTCTGTCTCTCTCTTCCTCTTTCCTTCATTTTTCTTGTATCGTCCTACTTCTAACACCTCTTTCCTCCACTTCTTTCCCTCTCATTTCATTTTTTTATCTCTCTTTTGTGTTTCTCTCTCTTCTTCTCAACGATAATGAAATAATAGTAATAATGATAATGATAATGGTGGTCATAATGATGATAATAATAGTGATGATGATAATAATCGTAATAGTAATTAGGATAGGATAATAATAAAGATCATATAAATTATAATACAAATTATAAAATCACATATGATAAAAATGGTGATAATAATGAAAGTAATGATGATAAGAATAATAATAAAGATAACAATAATAAGTGATAATGATGTAATGGTGATGATAATGATAGTAATGGTGATGATTATGATAATGATAATGACTGTGATGATGATTATAATAACAATAATAGTAATGATAATTACAATAGTAATAATACTGATGATGATAATATTGTTATAATAATCATGATAATGATAATAACTCATAATAATGATTATAATGATAGTGATAGTAATAATAATAAGGATAATGATAGTAGTAGCAATCATGATAATAATAATGATAGTAATGACAATAATAACAATGATGATGTTAATGTTGGTAATGATAGTGATAGCAAAAATGATAACGGTATGATGACAATGATGCTCATAATAATAATAAGGATGATATAAAACAGTAGAAATATGATAAAATAAAGTGCTCGAAATAAATAGTATCTCAGAAGCACCTACGGCCTTCCCCTCAACCAAAAGGAAAAAAAAGACAGGTTCCCCTCTTCGAACAAATACATGAGGAAATGTTAGTCCAAAAGAAACATTTCGTTCGAGGTTTATGTCATGGACGAATCTCAAGTTCCACTTCGCAAAGCCCGGTTAGTTTGTCTATATCCGGCATGCTGCCGTGGTTGCAGCTACAATGCCACGTGCGGCTATATATATAGTGCTACAGGAGATATTTCCGATTCTTTATTTCTAGCCCGGGTTTTGAGAATTGGGTACTCTATTATTTTGCTTTTATTTTTTTGTCTGCTGAGAAAGTAGGTAAAACTTTTTGCATTGGAAGTGAGAGTGTGTTGATGGCTTTCTGTAGTTGTTGATACCAAAGCCAGAAAATATGGGAATACATTCATATATATGTGTATATATGTATATATATATATATATATATATATATATATATATATATATATATATATATGCATATATACATATATATACATATATATATATATATATATATATATATATATATATATATATATATATATATATATATATGTATGTATATATTTATATTTATATTTATATATATACATATATATATAAATATATATATATATATATATATATATATATATATATATATATGTATGTATGTATGTATGTATGTATGTATGTACATATGTATATGTATATATATATATATATATATATATATATATATATATATATATATATATATATATATATATATATATATATATATGTATGTATGTATCTATGTATATATATATATATATATAAATATATATATATATATATATATATATATATATATATATATATATATATATATATATATGTATGTGTGTGTCTGTGTGTGTGTGTGTGTGTGTGTGTGTATATATATATATATATATATATATATATATATATATATATATATATATATATATATATATATATATATATATATATATATATATATATATATATATATATATATATATAAACATGACTTGCAAAATACTCTTCCGTGTTGATAAATGGCAGATAAATCCACTATACACAAAACAGATATATAAACACATATATATATATATATATATATATATATATATATATATATATATATATATATATATATATATATATATATAAATATATACGTGTTTGTGTGTGTGTGTTGTGTGTGTTCAAGTGTGTGTTTGTGTTTGTCCGTGCTTGTGTGTGTGTGTGTGTTCTATCAACTGTGCATTCATACGGTATCAAATAATGAGCTTGATCTCGAATGTAAAACGAAAATGCAATACAATTGTATTTCATATGAAAAATAGATAATGAAGGACGTAAATATAGCACCACTGTTTTTAACAGGTCCTTCACGGGGACGCCACGCGGCCGATGATCCTGATTGGATAGCCAGTGGATCGGCATTTTTTCTCCATAAGTCTATTTATTTTGATTTTGGGAGGAAAGCAAGTTAGAAATCTTAATGAACGGCGTTGAATTTCTCTAATCCCTCCCTTCGCTGGCACAGCTCAGTGACACGTGCATTCTAAAGTGGTTTGGTCGAATTGAAAACATTTTACACTTGAGTCCACAAACCCCTGGCCGTTTATTTGCCCTTCTCCACTTCACCTTTTCCTCCTCTTCTTTCTATGTTTACTTCTCTTCCTTCTTTGCTTACTTCCCCCTTCTGCCCACTCTCCCAACTACCCCTCCCCCTCCTATCCAGAATTCCTCTTTCAACAGACTCGTCACTCGTTTTTCATCTCTGTTTTGTTGTTGTTGTTGTTCTTCGTATGTCTTTTATTTTATTTTTCCCAATTACGTGTTCGCCATTGTCTGGACACATTATTCCAGTCATTGTGATGCAGCCCGCCCCTGCCTCGCCGCCCTCTGCTTCCTCCAAGTTTAGTTCTTTCTACAGCTCGCCGTCAAGAACTCTTCCCGATTTGCTATCTCTGCCTTCTGTCCCTCCCTTTTTTCATTTCCATTCCTCTTCTTTTTCATCATGTTCTCCTTCAGGTACTCCTTTCCCTTGCCCTCCTTCTCCACCTTTACTTCCATCTTCATCGTCTGCTATAGCTTCTTATCCCCCCTTCTCTTTACCTTCCTCCTTCTCTCCTTATCTTCCTCTTCCACCGATTTCCTCCCGTTCCTTCTCCTCCCCTGTGCTTCCTCCGCGTACCCCTACCTCTCTCCCCCTCCTCTCTCCCCGTGTCATGACACCTAACCTAGACTCGCCGTCACCCCTGCCATCGTCAACAAAAACAACAACAACAGCATCGCAGCAAAGACGCATTCCGTCCCGTCGACC